>PVKV010008061.1:0-90842 GCA_004027835.1 Alouatta palliata
TTATAAATCATTCTACTATAAGGACACATGCACACGAATGTTCATTGCAGCACAGTTTACAATAGCAAAGACCTGGAACCAACCCAAATGCCCATCGATGATAGACTGGACAGGGAAAATGTGGCACATATACACCATGGAATATTATGCAGCCGTCAAAAACGATGAGTTCGCATCCTTTGTAGGGACATGGATGAACTTGGAAACCATCATTCTCAGCAAACTGACACAGGAACAGAAAACCAAACACCGCATATTCTCACTCATAGGCGGGTGTTGAACAACGAGAACACATGGACACAGGGAGGGGAGCATCTCACACTAGGGTCTGTCGGGGGGAAAAAGGGGAGGGACAGCAGGGGGTGGGGAGTTGGGGAGGGATAGCATGGGGAGAAATACCAGATATAGGTGATGGGGAGGAAGGCAGCAAATCACACTGCCATGTGTGTACCTATGTAACAATCTTAAATGTTCTTCACATGTACCCTCAAACCTAAAATGCAATAAAAAGTATATATATATAAATATATATATATACACCCTAAAAAAAAACAGTATAACTTTTAATAAGTTCAGAAAGTTCTTCTGAATTTTTTCTTCCAACATTACCTACACCCCTTTATATTGACTATTTTATTTACTTTACTTTACTTTTTTTTTTTTTTTAAGATAGAGTTTCACTCTGTCACCTAGGTTGGAATGCAGTGGTCTGATCATGGCTCACTGCAGCCTCAGCTTCCCAACCTCCCAGACTTAAGCAATCGTCCTTCCTCAGCCTCCCAAGTAGCTGGGACTACAAGAAGTGCATCACTGTGCATGGATTTTTTTTTTTTTTTTTTTTTTTTGCAGGGCCCTATTATGTTGCCCAGGCTAGTCTTGAACTCTTGGACTCTAGTGATCCTCCTTCCTCATCCTCTCAAATTGCTGAAATTACTGACAAGAGCCATCATTCTGGGCTGACAATTCTATTTTCTTTTCCTTATGGATTACATTTTGTGCTTCTTATTTCATTCATTTATTGAAGTTTTGCTATTTTTTATTTATAGGTGTTATTTTTATGTTATATTACATATTTGATGTTATGTTATAATTGAATATTTTAGTATTCCATTTTGATTTCTTTTTTGCTATTTTAGCTATAATATCTTTCCATTGTTATTAGTGGTTTTACCAGAAATTACAGCATGTATCTTAAACATAAAAAATCTACTTGGTCTTGAAATTTTGCTACCTCATGTAAAAATTGTAGAAACCTAATATAGTTCAATTCACCACCATCATCCCTAGCACTATAATTGTCAAACACATTATGCCTATAAACATTATAAACTCCATACTATGGTGTTATAATTAAGAAAAGAAAAAAAATCTTAGTCCTTCATACTTACTTGTGTATTTTCCCTTTTCAGTGATTTGGTTCCTCACATAGATTAAAATTACCATCTGGTATAGTTTTTCTTCAGTCTGAAAAGGATAACTTCCTTTTGCATTTCTTACAGAATAGATCTGCTAACAACACATTTCCTTAGTTTGTTTTTATCTAAAATATCTGTTTTATTCTTTTTTATTGATAAAGAATAATTGTATATATTGAGAATGTCTATTTCATCTTTGTTTTGGAAAGACGGTTTTGTTGAATGTAGAATTCTGTGGAGTCAGTATCTGTCATTTAGCATTTCAAAGATGTGTTCCATTTACTTTCTCCTCCATTGTTACTGATGAGAAGTCAGCCACCATTCGTATCATTGTACTTTGTGTGTTGTGTGACAGTTTTCTTTAGCGGCTTTCAAGGTTACCTTTTTATCTTTGCATTGCAGCAGTTTCACTGTGATGTTCCTGCTGTTTTCTTTGTATTCACCTTGCTTAAATCTCAGTAAACATTAGAGTTTTCAACTATTTAAAAGAAAATTTCTTTTGCCTCTCTTTCTGGCACTTCACTATGCCTATGTTACTGCTTGGTCGTCTCACAAGTCTCCATCATTCTGTTCATGTTTCTTCACATTTTTTTTTCTTTCCAGATTTTACATTAGATGTTTTCTTTTTACATTAGATGTTTTCTTTTGACCTGCCTTCAAGTTCAATAGCTTCTTCTGCTGTTAAATTCTTCCAGTAAAATTTTTATTTCAGTTACTTCACTTTCCAGCTTTAGAATTTGAGTTGGCATTTTTCTCTGCAATTTCTCTTCATATGCTAAGATTACCCATCTGATTGTTTATTCTATGTATAACATTCTTAAGTTTTAGAACACACTTACAGTAACTACTTTAAATGTTCTCAGATAATTGCAACATCTGGGTCATCTCAAAGCCAGTTTACATTGACTGCATTTTTTTCCCTAGTATGGACAACATTTTCCTTGTTCTCAGCATGTTGAGTGATTTACTATTTATTTGTATTTTTATTTTTTTATTGTACTTCAGGTTCTGGGGTACATGTGCAGATCATGCAGGATTGTTGCATAGGTACACACATGGCAATGTAATTTGCTGCCTCCATCCCCCCATCACCTACATCTGGCATTTCTCCCATGTTATCCCTCCCCAAACTCCCTACCTCCCTGCTGTCCCTCCCTTGCCCCCCAACAAGAGACCCCAGTGTGTGATTCTCCCTTCCCTGTGTCCATGTGTTCTCATTGTTTAATACCCGCCTATGAGTGAGAACATGTGGTGTTTGATTTTCTGTTCTTGTGTCAGTTTGCTGAGAATGATGGTTTCCAGGTTCATCCACGTCCCTACAAAGGACACAAAGTCATCGTTTTTATGCCTGCATAGTATTCCATGGTGTATATGTGCCACATTTTCCCTTTCCAGTCTATCATCAATGGGCATTTGGGTTGGTTCCAAGTCTTTGCTATTGTAAACAGTACTGCAATGAACATATGTGTGCATGTGTCCTTATAATAGAACAATTTATAATCCTTTGGATATATATGCTTTAGCAAAGAGACTGGTGACATTTTGCCCTTGCCCTAAAAGTCTGTGGAACTTTGAACTTGAGAGAGATGATTTAGGGTATCTGGTGGAAGAAATTTCTAAGCAGCAAAGCATTCAAGAGGTGACCTCACTTTTTCTGAAAGTGTACAGTCCTATGCATTCACAAAGCTATGGTCTGAAAGGGGAATTTATGTTTAAAAGGGAAGCAGAACATAAAAGTTTGGAAAATTTGCAGTCTGACCATGTGGTAGAAAACAAAAACCCATTTTCTGGGGAGAAATTCAAGCTGGCTGCAGAAATTTGCATAAATAACAGGGAGTTGAATGTTAATAGCCAAGATAATGGGGAAGATGTCTCCAGGACATTTCAGAGACTTTCATAGCAATCTCTCTCATCACCAGCCCAGAGGCTTAGGAAGGAAAAATGGTTTTCTGGGCTGGGCCCAGGACCACACTGCTATGTGCAGCCTTGTGACATGGTGCCCTGTGTCTCAGCTGCTCTAGCTCCAGCCATAGCTAAAAGAAGCCAACTTACATCTCAGGCCATTGCTTCAGATAGTGTAATCCCCAAGTCTTGGTGGCTTCCATGTGGTGTTGGGCCGGTGGGTACACAGAAGACAAGAGCTGGGGTGTGGGAATCTCTGCCTAGATTTCAGAAGATGTCTGGAAATGTTTGGAGGTCCAGGCAGAAGAAGTTTGCTGCAGGTACAGATTCCTCATGGAGAACCTCTCGTAGGGCAATGCAGAGGGGAAATGTGGAGTTGGTGCTCCCACCCAAGAGTCCCCACTGGGACACTGTCTAGTGGAGCTGTGAAAAGAGGGCCACCATTGTCCAGATCCAAGAATGGTAGATCCACTAACAACTTGCACTGTAAGCCTGGAAAAGCCACAGGCACTCAATGCTAGCCCGTGGAAACAGCCACAGGAGAGCAGCCATGGGGAGTGTAAACTACAGATCTGAGCTGCCCAAGGCCTTCGCAGCCCACCTCTTGCATCAGCTGGATATGAGACATTAATCAAGGAGGTTATTTTGGAGCTTTATGATGTAATGACTGCCCTGCTGAGTTTTGGACTTGCATGGAGTCTGTAGCCTCTTTGTTTCAGCCAATTTCTCCCATTTGGAATGGGAGAATCTACCCAACACCTGCACTCACATTGTAACTTGGAAGTAACTAACTTGCTTTTGATTTTACAGGCTCATAGGTGGAAGAGACTTTCCTTGTCTCAGATGAGACTTTGGACCTAAACTTTTGGGTTAATGCTAGAACAAGTTAAGATTTTGGGGGACTGTTAGGAAGGCATGACTGTATTTTAAAATATGAGAAGGACATGAGATTTGGGAGGGGCCAGGATCAAAATGATATACTTTGGCTCTGTATCCCCACCCAATCTCGTCTAGAATTGTAATCCTCAAATGTTGAGGAAACAACCTGGTGGGAGGTGATTGGATCATAGGGGCTGTTTCCTCTATGCTGTTCTCATGACAGTGACTTCTCACAAGATCTGATGGTTTTTAAAGTGTGCCACATCCCCCCCGCCTCTCTCTCCTGCTGCCATGTAAGACAGGCCTTGCTTTCCCTTCACCTTTCACCATAACTGTAAGTTTCCTGAGCCCTCCCCAACCTTGTGGAACTGTGAGTCAACTAAACTTCTTTTCTTTATAAATGTCCCAGTCTCAGGTACTTGTTTTATAGCAATGCGAAAATAGAATAATACAGTTCCTTTAGTTTCCAGCTGTTGTAATTTTTTAGAAAACCCTCGACAAAGTCTCTCCCTTGCAGACTGACTTCTTGGGTGGATTTTATTAGTAAGTTATTGAGTTCACACTCCCTATGGCATTCTTTCTTCCAGGCACTCTCCCAAAACTTGGTCATTGTTCTGCTAGCCTGAACTCTATCCCCTGACACCTCACACCAACAAAGCCATAGCTCTCTGCAGATGAAGCAGCATGCAAACTGAGTATGGGGCAATAGAGGCTTCTGTGGCCTTTAGGCCTAATGTTTTCAATTTTCCAATCTTATTCCTTTTTCTCCATATTTTCTCTGGAGAACCTTTAAATGGTTGTATTTTTCAAATTTTTGTTTCTATATTGTAAAATTACAGTTTATTTAAACTAAGCTACTCTGCCATTACCAGAAATCATATGTCTTATTTAAGTTTTTTCTTCCTCTAGTCCTTCTATGCTTGAGTTCCACTAAAGAGTCACTTTCACATATGTGAAAGAATATTCTCTGCTGATGAGTGTGTGGATTTTTTTTCTCCTGCTAGAGTCTCAAAAAACAACCCAGCTACGTAATTGCTACAGTTTAATGTCCTTAACTCACTTTTACCTCTCAAAATGGTAGAAAGTAGCCAGAATTTATTTCTCATGTCTAGTAGTCAGCAAGGAAGATGGGAAAATTCTGAAAAAGAAAAAAACTGTTTTTAAAATCATTTCTGCCCTCTTCATAGCTAACTATTGCAAAAGTTCAATAGTCTCTTTCATTTTGCTTCCTTAAATAACCACTTCTTCCCTTTCTGAGAAGAAACTATTGTCCAGGATATGTCCTCTTTATTGAATCTGGAAGCTGTTCCTGAACATATAGTCTTCACGGTCTTCAATATTCAGCCACCATTTTATACTTTAAAAAAATTATTTCTGGGTTGGAAAGTAAGAATTGAAAGCTGGAATTTATAAATGTCAGTAAGTTAGAACAGAAGACACTTGGATACGTAACTAAATATTTAATATATTAAATTCATATAATAATATTTGGGTTCTTAAGAAGTATCTGGCCTGTAGTAGGTATTAATTATTTGTTAAAGGAAAATTGCTTATTTAAGCTAGTGAATGATAAAGTATCTTCATTCATACTATCTGCTGTGATTCATCTGAAAGACAGTTTTATTTAACTTCTCTAGAAAGAGAGACTATAAGTTTCGTATCATAACCTCTGAGTCTGCCTTCAACTCTAAAATATCGATTTGTCTATCCATTTATCTATCATCTATCATCTATATGTAATTGTGTGTTTCTAGAAAAAATAAGCTTGACAAAGCCTCCTCTAGGCACACCATAATAAGTCTTTGCCCATCTCTATTACAACACTTCATACTGTTTTGTAATAATTTATAGAGTTGTCACCCCCATCAGACAATGAACTGAAGGATGAGAGCAGTGCTATAATCATTTCAGAAGATCTCAGCCATAATTACTGCCTGCTATACACAGTAGAAACTCAGAAAATGATAAATGGGTACATGTGGGACTTTTTGTTCCTAAATGAATGGTTTACTTAGTATGTAAATTATCATTAAGAGGTTTTTTCCTATATCATATTAATATGCCAAATTAAACTGCTACTGAGAATATGCAGTTTCAACACTAACTTATTGGCTGCTTCTTAAGGGCCAGGCACTAAAAAGGGGCAGAAGATGTAAAAATGAGAGCATTTATCTATGTGCTAATAGCACTTACAGAGGAACAATGGCCTCTGTAGCCTATTTGCATGTTAAGCAAAAAATGGCACAGGAAGCAAGACTACTAAACTGGAATTTATTTATGGAATTTTTAAGATTAATATGATAGTCACAAATAGTCATAATAGTCATTTTTTAAATAATTTGATTGTTTTAAATACATTTCTACTTAAAGATTTATCGGTACTTTGGGAGGCCGAGGCGGGCGGATCACAAAGTCAAGAGATCGGGACCATCCCGGCCAACATGGTGTGAAACCCCGTCTCTACTAAAAATACAAAAAAAATTAGCTGGGCGTGGTGGCGTGCGCCTGTAGTCCAGCTACTCGGGAGGCTGAGGCAGGAGAATTGCTTGAACCCGGGCGGCGGAGGTTGCAGTGAGCCGAGGTCGCGCCACTGCACTCCAGCCTGGTGCCTGGTAATGGAGTGAGACTCTGTCTCAAAAAAAAAAAAAAGATTTATCGGTAAGATATATTGGCATGCAATGCTCTTGGGCTAAGACTTTCCAAGGACTATTTACAATATCTCCTTTTAATCCACATGCAAATAGAATACCAGGAATTATTATACACTACATTCTGCCATATTTAATTATGATAGATTTATTTCCAAAATACGAATTGTGACTTCTCAATTTTACCATAAGATGAATCAGATGAAGTGAGCAAGGCACACATAGTTGGCCATAAGAAAAAAAATCGATGTATCTTCTCATTTCTAGAATTTGATAAAAGAATAATGGATTTATACAATAAGTCAAGATTGCCCAAAGACAACTTTTAGATTGCTGAATTGCATAAAGAAATAACTAGTTGCTTTAGTTGATAAGCCCTGCTCTTTAGAAAGGAGAGTAGCACCAATTTAGTAAACTCAAGGAAACAGAACTCATTGGAGCACCTAGCCAAAGTGAAGTAAGGAAACAAATGTTAGAATTGAAAACTCTGGAGAAGAGAGAGTTGGGTTATCCTTATATTTTCTAGAATCAAACAGAGAGCAGAATGCGAAATAGCCCAGTAATATCTACCACCTCATAGCCATTGACCTTTTCTCTTCCAGTGTAGGTCTAGCTCCATTGTTTTCATCTGGACAATTTTAATAACCTGTTAGCTCAGTTCTTTGTCAGCAGTCTCAGCTTCCTCTTGAATGTACTCCAGAGACCCACCAGAGTGGAAGGAACATGTCGTTTTCACGCTCAAGTTCCTTCAGCAACTGCATCAGAGAACAAAGCCCAAAGCCAACCTGGTATTTAATTCTTTTTACACACTCCTTCTTTGTTAGATCTTTTAAAATATCAACATTAATAATAATAATAACAGCAACTATATTCTGTGCATATTGTTTGCGCATTTCACATGGCAACTTTTAAACATTTGTCTACGTTTCCCGTTTCACTATATTGCAGCCCTCGCAGCACAAGTGTGCTTTTTCTATCAGTTCTATCATCATTACACAAAGTGTCAGCAGCAACTGGATTAATTAGGGGCCACCAAGTTCCAAGGCAATTTAAGTAAGAATTTTAACACTGCCATGAAATCCAAGTCACTTGTTCACATTTAATAAGCTGTGCAGTGAAGAAAAGGCGATGGCATTTGGCACTGCAAGGGATGGAACAGACACTTTTTTTCACCCGAATGATCACTAGATGCAGTAAAAACAGAAAACTCTTTTTAGGTTTTTTATTTTTTAAGACAAAGTAACAGGAGATCTTGTAATTCTACCTAATGCTAATTTTCTGATTCAAAATGACCAAATCACTTTTCAGGGCTAGCGAAATTGTCCAGTAGAATTTCATTATGATGGGAAATGAAATTAATGTTCAGTCCAAAAATAAAATTTACTTTCTGTAAAAATAGGGTATTGGCAGAATCTAAAAGGATGTTTTAAAAGAATAAAAGGACGGCAACCCCAAAACATTTTTAAAATGCAGTAATATAATTGTTTTGATTATTTTTCTTCTTAAGAATGTTTTTCCACTACATTTGAATCAAATGTCCACAATTATCTTTTATTATTATTTTACATTTACTCATATATTCCAAATGGAAAGAGACTGTGTTCATTCTTTCACCCATACCATGAGTTAGCCTGAAACATTCAAACACCACACACCCATCTCCTGCAAATACCAGCTAGAAACGCCACATTGCACTCAAAGTAATTTCTCAGAAAATTCTTGCTTGTTTGTAAACCTGTTTTAACTAAAATTCTGTTTCCACTCCAAAATCTGCGAGTAGTGGCTTCCAATTTGATCTGTGGCCCTTCCAAACTTGGTGTTAACCCCTTATCTCCTAGTAGCCATTCCCTTTCTTTATAGCTGGCAGCTCTGCCCAATGCCCTTGACCTTCTATTGCTTGAAGAAGAAAGTGTTCCCACTAATGCCAACACTGAGTCACATGTTGCTGTAATAAATTTAACTGTCAAGGTTATTTGTCCTCAGTGCACCTTTGACATGGTAGAGCACTCCTTGCTCTTTGATGGTTTCCAGTTATTTGACTTCTGGGATGTTGCCCTCTCTGGATTCTTCCCCTACCCACATTGGCTGTTACTTCTATATCTTCTTTGCTGGTTCTACCTCATCTCCTTGACTCAGTCTTGGACATTTTTTCTTTTCTCAATATACTCACCTTCTTCATGGTGTCATCAGTCTCATAGCATTAAAAT
Source organism: Alouatta palliata (assembly GCA_004027835.1). Classification (NCBI taxonomy): domain Eukaryota; kingdom Metazoa; phylum Chordata; class Mammalia; order Primates; family Atelidae; genus Alouatta; species Alouatta palliata. The sequence goes on from PVKV010008061.1 coordinate 9,052, forward strand.
TTACCTACAGGCTTGTGTCTCCCGAATGGTGACTCTCCTTTCTTTTCTTTTTTAATAATTTATTTATTTTACTTTAGGTGCATACTATATCTGGCATTTCTCCCCATGTTATCCCTCCCCAACCTCCTCCCTCCCCACCCCCTATTTTCTCTCCCCTACCCCCCCTAACTGTCCCCTGTGTGTGATGCTCCTCTCCCTGAGTCCACGTGTTCTTCTTGTTCAACACCAACCTATGAGTGAGAACATATGGTGCTTGGCTTACTGTTCTTGGGTCAGTTTGCTGAGAATGATGGTTTCCAGATTCATCCAAGTCCCTACAAAGGACACAAACTCATCATTTTTTATGGCTGCGTAGTATTCCATGGTGTATATGTACCACATTTTCGTTGTCCAGTCTATCATTGATGGGCATTTGGGTTGGTTCCAGGTCTTTGCTATCGTACACAGGGCTGCAATGAACATATGTGTGCATGTGTCTTTATAGTAGAACTATTTATAGTTCTTTGGGTATATACCCAATAGTGGGATTGCTGGGTCAAATGGAATTTCTATTTCTAGATTCTTGAGAAACCGCCACACTGTCTTCCACAATGGTTGAACTAATTTACACTCCCACCAACTGTGTAAGAGTGTTCCTATTTCTCCACATCCTCTCCAGCATCTGTTGTCTCCTGATTTTTTAATGATTGCCATTCTAAATGGAATGAGATGATATCTCAGTGTGGTTTTGATTTGCATTTCTCTAATGACCAGTGATGATGATCATTTTTTCATATGTTTGTTGGCCTCAAATACGTCCTCTTTTGAAAAGTGTCTATTCATATCCTTTGCTGACTTTTGAATGGGGTTTTTTTTTTATTGTATATCTGTTTAAGTTCTTTGTAGATTCTGGATATTAGCCCTTTGCCAGATGGGTAGATTGCAAAAATTTTTTTGCCAGTCTGTGTCTTCTGATTGGGGCATTTAGGCCATTTACATTCAATGTTAATACTGTTATGTGTGAATTTGATCCTGCCATTTTGTTACTGGCTGGTTTTCTTTCTCATTAGTTGACTCATTTTCTTCATTGCATTTTTTATCTTTGCCAACTGGTTTGCTTTTGCAGTGACTGGTATTTGTTCCTTTCCATGCTTAGTGTTTCTTTCAGGAGCTCTTGTAGGGCAGGTCTGGTGGTGACAAAATCTCTCAATAATTGGTTGTCTGTAAAGGATTTTATTTCTTCTTCATTTATGAAGCTTAGTTTGGCTGGATATGAAATTCTGGGTTGAAAGTTCTTTTCTTTAAGGATGTTGAATATTGGCCCCCACTCTCTTCTGGCTTGTAGGGTTTCTGCCAAGAGATCTGCTGTGAGTCTGATTGGCTTCCCTCTGTGGGTGACCTGACCTTTCTCTCTGGCTGCCCTTAGCATTTTTTCCTTCATTTCGACCCTGGTGAATCTGAAGATTATGTGCCTTGGGATTGCTCTTCTTAAGGAATATCTTTGTGGAGTTCTCTGTATTTCTTGAATTCGAAATTTGGACTGCCTTGCTAGGCTTGGGAAGTTCTCCTGGATAATATCCTGGAGTGTGTTTTCCAGCTTGGATTCATTCTCCCCATCATATTCAGGTACACCAATCAAGCATAGATTCGGTTTTTTTACATAATCCCATATTTCTTGGAGGCTTTGTTCATTTATTTTCACTCTTTTTTCTCTTGTATTGCCTTCTCTTTTTACTTCATTGAGTTGATCTTCAATCTCTGATATCCTTTCTTCTGCTTGATCGATTCAGCTATTAAAACTTGTGTTTGCTTCACGTAAGTCTCATGCTGTGTTCTTCAACTCCATCCAGTCGTTTATATTCTTCTCTGAGCTGGTTATTCTAGTTAGCATTTCATCCAATCTTTTTTCAAGGTTTTTGGTTTCTTTGCATTGAGTTAGAATGTGTTCCTTTAGCTCTGAGAAGTTTGTTATTACCCACCTTCTGAATCTTGTTTCTGTCAATTCTTCCCACTCCTTCTTGGTCAAGTTGTGATCCTGTGTTGTTGAGGAGTTGTGATCCCTTGAAGGAGAAGAGGTGTTCTGGTCTTTGCTGGTTTCACCTTTTTTGCGCTGGTTTTTTCCCACCTTTGTGGATTTACCTGGCTGTGGTGTCAGAGAGCTGCTTGATGAGGTCGCTTGTCTGCCTGTGGGGGCGCTACTGGGTTTCTAGGGACTCCTCCAGGTTACTAGGGAAGCTTCCTGTGTCTTTTTTGTTTATGCTGGGAGATTAGGCCCGCCTCTTCCGCTGATCTGTAGGCGCTGCTGGGTTGTGGAGAACGCTGTCCCATTGCTACTTAGGCTTCCTGTGTTTTTGGTTAAAACATGTAGCCCAGTCCCACCCCTGTAGTGGTGGGTTGTGCTCTTCCTCCACTGGGCTGGATCATTCAGGGTTCCTCTCAGACTGTGGGACTGGCTACGCAACCCATTAGAGTTAGAGCTTCAATCCTCTGGGATTTGTGGGTGAGGTTAGGGACCCGCCCAGCTGCACCTGGCATTCTCCCTCTTTCAGCTTTCTCTCTCTCTGGTCATGGGGTAGGGGCCGCACGGCTGCTCCTGCTTACAGCTCCCTCTCTCTCTGGGCGGGGGAAGGGGCAATAGCTCAGTCTGCAGACTCTTATTCAACTCCGCACTTGTAATTCCCGGTGCTTGACTGGCAAAGATCCCCTGTTGTGTGTATTGCTGAGGCTTTGGGGGAAGTGCTGTATCTGTACTGGAGCGCCAGAGGTGGAGCCTCCGACTCGCTGGTCAGATGCACATTTTGGGTGAAGCAGCACCCCTCCCTGCTTCAGTCTGCCCTGAGTGGGCTTTGCTCACCCTTGGACCAGACCCGTTGAAATGCACCTGGTACCTCGGTTGGAGCTAGGAGATCTCTGGATTTCTGCATCTCTTTCGCTGGGTGTTGTGTGCTGGAGTTGTGTCTAATCCACCATCTTGGATCCTCCGGTGACTCTCCTTTCTAGTCCTTTCCCCTGAACTCAAGTCTCCAGTTGTCTGCTCAACATCCCCACACAAATGTCTCATAAGCATCTTAAATCTAGCATGTCCCACATAGAGCTCTTTCCAGTCTTCTGCAGCTCAGTTTTAGCAACTCTATCATTTGCATCCTCAGACCCAGTCATCTGTGATTTTTCTCTTACCCTCTCACTCCACATTAAACTCCTATCATGCCAATGTTGCCATCAAAATATGTGCACAGTGGAAGATTTCATGACTTTCACTGCTACCAACCTTGAACCAGCCAGCACCATCACTGTCATGGATGATGAAAACACCTTCTTCTAGCTGGGCACGGTGACTCATGCCTGTAATCCCGGCACTTTGGGAGGCTGAGGCAGGTGGATCACGAGGTCGGGGGTTCAAGACGAGCCTGACCAACATGGCGAAATCCCGTCTCCACTTAAAAATACAAAAATTAGCCGGGCATGGTGGCACACACCTGTAATCCCAGCTACCTGGGAGGCTGAGGGAGGAGAATTGCTTGAACCTGGGAGGTGGAGGTTGCAGTGAGCCAAGAGCATGCCATTGCACACCAGCCTGGGCAAGACAGTGAGACCCCATCTCAAAAAATAAATAAATAAATAAATAAAAATAAAAACACCTTCTTCTTCCTGCTTCTGCCTTTGTGATCTGTATTCTGCCTACCATCCTATCTTTTCATTTATTCTTAACACTGCTATCAAACTAGGTTGTATCATCTCTCATCCCTTTTCACACCCCTTCTGTAGCTTTCTGTGTTATTTCAAGTGAAAACTAAAACCATCACAATGGCCTGTGAGGTCCTGCACAATCTGCATCTCCCCACTGCCCTGATTTGTGTAACCCCCACTTCAAACCCTCCACTGGCCTACACTGGCTGGCTTTGCTGCTCCCAAAGCCTGTACATCCTACTTCTCCCTCAGAGCCTGCTACAGTCTGAATGTTTGTGTCCCCCCACAAAATTTATATATTGAAATCTAATCACCATTGTGACAGCATCAAAAGTGGAGCCTTCGGGAGGTGTTTAGGTTTTGAGGGCTCCACCCTCATGAATGGGATAATCATCTTCATGAAGGGGATAATAAAAAAGGCCTCAGAGAGCTGTCTTTCCACATCCACCATGTAAGACACAGCATAAAGACTCCATCTATGAAACAGAAAGCAGCCCTTAACAGATACTACACGTGCCAGTGCCTTGATCTTGGACTTCCCAGCCTCTGGAAGAGAAATCACTTTCTGTTGTTTAAACCAGTCTATGGTAGCTTTGTTATGACAGCTTGAGAGGACTAAGACAGAGCCTTTGCACTTGCTGTTTCCTCTCCTGGACCACTTTCCCTGGTTAATTTCCATTCCACCATGTGGCTCCTTCTCTCAGCTCCCCTACATCTTACTTACCTTCTCAGCAAGTTCTTCCATTACTACCTCTAAAAATGGAATGCCGCCAGTGCTCCCTCTTCTCATGCTCTGCTTAGTTCTCTCCACACACGTCTCACATGTTATGTATTTTAGCTTTTTATGCTTTTGATCCTCAGCCCCCTTCCACCAGAACACAAACTCTGTGGAACAGGGATTATTGTCTGCATCCTCATTGTTGGATCCCTCATGGTCTAGACCAGTTCCTGCTACACAGGTGCTCAATAAATGTTTTTTGATTGGATGAAGGAACAGAACCACCCTCTCTGTGGCCTCAGATGTACAGGTTTGCCATCTGCTAATCTGCCATAAACAATTCGATCCAAATTAACACTTCTAAGCACCAATTATATTTGAGATGAATAAGACAAAAATTCTTGCCCTAAAGAAAATGGTAGTTTAGAAAGAAAGATAACTGGTAGTAATAATAATAATAACAAACACAGCAGTTTCCACTTATCAGTTGTCTAATATGTGCTAGTAACTGAACAAGGTTATATTCCTTTGCATCTAGTAACTCAGCGACAGTATCAAAGGAGAGTCAAGGAGGGAAGGAAAACTTCAGAACTGGGCCAGATGAATGCCTATATATGTACAGCATGATATGAAAAGAATAAAAGGGTGTATTGACTAAAACATTCAAATCAAAAGATGAATTTACATTCTGTACATGAAGACACAGAGAGGCAGCACAGCAAAGCACGTCAGTGTGAGGTTCAGGGGTAGACCACCACGTTCCAGTACTTCCTCTGCCACTAGGTACGTGACTGGAGCAAGTCTCTTAACTTCTCTGACCTTTCATTTGTCAAAGGAGAAAACAATAGTGCTCACTACCTGTTTAAGGGGAAGAGGCGCAATTAAATACGAAAATATGTAAAAAACACATAAATACTAGTGAGTACTGTATCATGATCAACTAGAATTCCTTATAAGCAGCAAGTGCTTCATTCATTTATTCAGTCAACACATGGGGCACTGACTTTACCATGAAGAGCAGTTTCTGCCCTCAGGAGCTGGCCGTGTAGAGGGAGAGGCAGTGAGATAACAGCAAATGCAGGGCAGCTTTGTCTGGTGAGCACAGGCCAGACAAAGGACATGGCCCACAGTCTGAGGTCAACAGCACGGTTTCCAGGAGGTGGTACCTGTGGAGGAAGTGTGAGGATTCTTGTAAGGGTGGAAGTAAGGGATGGTAAAGAATTTCCAGGCAGAAAGAACAGAAGCAGCATCAATAAAGACATTAGGTGAACAGCATGAGTTTCAGTCTGATATGGCTTAAAGAAATGCATGCAATAAAATATTAAAATATGAATTACAATATTAATGTGTCAATGTTAAATCTAGTGTACATGGAATTAAACCCAAGAGCCTGTGCCTAGGAGAAAAGAAAGAGAATAAAGATATACAGGCCAAAACGTCCTCCAGGACTTTACCTCTGAGTTTCTCGACAACCAAAATAAAAATAGTATTGTATAACACCACGACTATAGTTAATAACAGTGTAAAAAATACAATAAGAAAATAAAATAAAAGTGGTAACAGAAATATTATTTATTCAGTGGGTTTTTTGTTTCAATGCTCATGAAGATAAATCATGACAGTTCTTAAGAGGAAGCAAAATTTTACCTAGCACTCAGCTTTGGAAGACATGTGCTACAGAATACTTCTGAAGAGGAACACAAGCAGTGTTGTAGATGGTAATACCACAGCTCAGTATGAAAAGTAAGTGTGAGCCTCAGAAAGCAGTTTATTCTGATGCCTCAATGGAAGTTTAGGGCATAACACTGAAGCACAACTAAATGAAAGTCATCTAATTGAAGAAGAAAAAAATGCGTTACTTGCACTGTTTCTTTCCCATCTCCTTAGACTCCCAGCCCACAGTTCACTCGGGAATAACCGGTGCAGGGTGTTAGAGCTTCCCGATCCTCCCCTTCCCACCAGACCTTTTCAATTCCTGCCATGTTCACCTAAGCCCATTGTGTGACCAGTTTGTCAGGTTCATTAACTTGGTTCCAACCAACAGGCACTTACAAAATACATCACTGCTTCTTAAACATATTTGCAACTGGAAACATTTTTAATATTTGTTTTTGGTTAGCTTTTAGGTTGTGAAAAACCAAGACCAGTGTTATATTAAGCTACCGGAGAGAAAGTGCTACTATTCTAAGGATGTAGGGGCAGACTGATGGCCAAGAGCCAGCCAAGAGAACTGGAATGTTGAACTGCTCATCTCCTCTGGGTCTCTCTCTCCTCTTTCCAAACTTCAGTGACTCTCTGCATTGCTGCTTCTTCTCCTCCATCTTTCTCCATTTCCTCACCCTATAGTCAATATCTTATCTTCTTTCTCAGTTTACGTGTCAGAATTTGCTGGCTAGAGCTTGAGAGGAACTTCCTGACGGCCTGCACATGGCTGTAGTATCTCAGGATTTCTCAATTCAGAGCACCAGGAAAATCTGACTGACCCAGCTTAGCTACACGAGCTGGGTCTTGCAGGTCATAGATCTCTGGTAGGCTCCTTCTGCACACCTCTGGGCCAACCATGAGCAGTCAGGGTGAGACACAGAGGCACATGCTGCACACCTGGGTCTCTATCAACAAAGCGCTAATCTCTACGTAAACATTAGAAGAAAGGATGATCCTCATCAGAAAGCCCCTCTCAGGAGAGGGAACAGTTAGAGAAGCTGTGGCGTTACACAAGATAAGATGTAGTACCTGAAGCCAGAAGGATCTTTCAGAGCCTTTTACACCTCACTGTGAATGAGGCCGCTGCCAAGATCTGTGCATAAGGCATCTGCTGTAAGAGAAATAATTTAACTTATTCTATCAATGCCCATGTATTTACCCTTTTACTAATAAACTGTTCCTTAATTCACCCTGTCATGTGTTAGAACTACTGTGCTGATGTGAAGAAATAGATTATATTTGAATTACTGGATCATTTTCATTTGGCTCTTTGTTCAAATAATCATCTTTTTGTTTTCAAATAATTATAAATTATAGAAGAAACATCTCATTAAAAACTTAATGTGAGGAGAGACGGATTAACACTAGTTAATCTGTAAATATATACGCATATATTTATCTCGATTGTATCTACTATCAGTAAGTGGCTGTCACTACAAACCTTTCTGTACCCAACTTACTTTGGAAAAATGAAAAAGGAAATTGATGGCTTAGGAAACAGACCTTCCCAGCCTAAAACTGTAGAGAAAAATCAATTTTAGTTTTGATCACAAAAGAGGTCAAGGAACTTATACCTCATCAGTTCAGTCCAACTTATGGACTGCTTCATTCTGTCTCCAAAAGTTGTTCTGCCACAGTTTTAACCAGCAGGTATCCTATTAAATTCACTGCTGATTGGAGCAGCAGTACTTCAGTTCAAGTATAGGCATCTGAGGCTGTCAAATAAACCCATTATTCTAGAGGATGACAATGACCTCATTGCTTCACCACTGAATAAATACAATCTACTGCAAAGGTATTACCGGTTCCAAAAAGCCACTTCAAGCCACCTGCAAGACTACAGATTCTACTTTGGAAACTACTTGTAGGGGAGAAAAATGGAGCCAGAGGATCACTTAGTAATAACACAGACTCAATCTTAAATTGCATTCCAGGAATTCCATTTTGATACAAAGTGCTATTTTATGGGGAAACAAAATTGAAAACTCAGAGAAGCTTATAAGGAGAAAGAACTAGGATTTTTAGCTTGAGCCAAACTACAGACTAACTGGTATTTCTAGCCTTTCATACAGTATTTTCCTCTCCTCTCAACATGCTTACCACCAACCAGCCTCTGGTTTTTGCAATTTTCTCATCCCTTCTTTCTCTTTCATCAGAGACTTAACACTCCCCAGTTTCAGGTTAAGATGTTCTGTCAATCATGTGTATGTTGATCAGTGTTAATTTTAATCAGTAAGTGCTCTTCTTGGTGAGGTTTTCATTCTAGGTTTTATACTGAGTTGCACAAAGAAGAAAAAAGGTCCTCAGCTTTCCATGAAATTTCTGATATTAGCATTGCATATGAATGGAAAAATGTGATGGACACCTAAAAATCTCATGACATAACAATGCTATTTAATTAATATGGCAGATGCTATGTGGAACACTCTATTCAAATAACCTCTTACATCTCATAACAACCTTGCACATTTACCCTGTCTTCCTCCATGTAGGTAAGAAGTGGAGGCTTAGAAAGATTGAAGCTACTTTTCAGGTTTCAAAGTAGTCATTAGGTAGTAGATCTGGGGTTTGAATGTTGACCTATCTGACTTTACAGTGCAAGCTCCTATCATCTAATAATTACAATAGCTTCGCCTACAATCTTTCATCTCTTAATTCATCTTCCACACTGCCTTGTGAATATTCTACATTTCTATCTGACCATTTTAGACTTCATTGCTTAAAATCCACCAATGATTTCTAATCATTTGTGTGCTTCTTAACAAAACCTTCAAGGCCATGCATGAATGAGCTCTCTTTTGCTCTCTTGCATCATATTTCCCTTGCTCTCTTATAGTTGTGATCCCAAAGCACTAAACTCTCAGGATTTTAAGAAGTATTATTGATTGCATGGCCTCCCATATGCCACAGGAGTAGGTAATAGTCCCAACCAAGCCTGATTTCACAGAAAGTAGACTTAACATATGTTTCAATATTAATATACCCTTACAAGAACCATCTTATTAAAATGCTTCCCACTCCAACAGTGAGAATATCTCCATCAGCATGATATGGGAGGCATCCTACTTTCTATGGGAGGAAGAGGAGCTTCCTGCTTCCTATGGGAGGAAGTGGAGCTCATTATCGGGAGAGACTCCAGCCCTTTTTGCTGGGACCTTTGTGTTCTTTCCTGCTGGTATTGTCTCATTTTTTAATATTCCAAATAGGAAATAAATGTACTCTAAGAAGTTCTATAAAGTTCCATGCCCAACCTTAAAAATTGTAGCTATAAATACTCCAGATACAATGAAGCATGTATTATTTACATTTTCGATCTATAGGCATGTTTAGATCCAGGATTTAGATTTGTTAAAAGCTTGACTTAATTATCCAAACAGAAGAGTAGCAAAGAAAAGCTATGATGTCAACGGCCAATTAAAGCCATCCTCTTACTTACAGATATTCCCCTGTAATAAATAATGAAGGGCATAGCCAGAAAGTTTTCTGTCCCTCAAATTCCACTATCATAGTAGACTGATCTATAAATATTAATGTTACATAAAAGAAAAATTTTTTCAAGAGGAAGAAGAAGAAGGACAGGAAGAAGAAGAAGGAGGAGGAGGAGAAGAAGAAGAAGAAAAAAGAAGTTGCTGTTTTTGGAGTGGGAGAAGGAGGGGAAGGGGAAGGGGGAGAAGGAGAGGAAGGGGAAAGGGGGAGGAGGAGGAGGAAGAGGAGAATGAGGAGGAGGAGGAGGAGGAGAATGAAGAGAAAAGAGAAGCAGCCTGAACCTCAGGATGGTCCAATTATTAATTTTATATATTCCTAAGTAATTTATACCTGCCTCAGTCTTAATGTTATTTTGTTAAAAATCTGGTTATATGACCAACTCCCTCACAAGATGACAAGCTCTGCAGATGAAGAAATGATGAGTTGAGTTGGGTGATGGAGTAAGAGCTCGCTACTCACTAGATTCTGACACTGAACCTCTGTATGCCTTATACACCTTATCTGTAAATGAGAATAAAAATTCCATCCACTAAAGAGAATACTGTGGAGCTTTGGTAAAAGAATGTATTTACATAAAACCTTGAAACAGCATGTGAAACACAATAATATATGCTCAACAAGTGTTAGACATGTACAAGGAGAAAAATAAAATTTTCATGTGATCTTCTGTTCTATCTCAGTATCGGCAGTAACTCTCTACAACCTGACATGGTCAGATCATGTGCATGATATTTGTCCACAAAACTATGAGGAAAAACAGAGCACTATATAAATTGTGGTGTGACCTTGCATAGAAATAGAGAAGCAGTTTAAAGTATCTACCAGCAACATCAACTAGTTTGATGACCAGACTTGCCAAAGTGGTGTCTACCAATCCTTTCTAAATATTTGTCCACATACTGGCATCGAAAGAGATAATAACATTTTCACTGACCTCTATTAAACAGGAAACTGAGAATAAAATGAGGGACTTTTTCAGAAAGCTAAATTTATTCAGAGAACAATTCTTCATTCTAAGAGTATTTCTTTGTGACATTTTTATGTTGAAATGCCCTTTCTCTTAGAAACAATGGTGAGGTTAGGTGATAGCAGGCTTATTTGTTTCATTTGTGGCTTGTTTCATTTTGTTTGATTGCATTTTAACAATCTTACTTGATAACATAAAACATTAGCAATCATTTTGTTTGGTCTCCACCTACTCCCTTTCATTTTCTGAAATTATGCTGTTTTATGAAATCCCATGAGATTCAGGCAGAGTAGGACACTTCTGGAAGAATTTTTCTGGAATTCCAGGTCTTCTCTCCTATCTTATGGGCTCAGGAATCTGATTTGTTATTTCAGTGAGGTGACATAATCATAATAACAATAATTAAACTATACTGAGTGCTTAATCTGTATAAGATGCTATGCTAGGTACATCACATTTTGTCCTTACCATTATCCTATGAGACAGGTCGCCCGTAGTTACACAGTTAATTAGTAATAGAGCCATAATTCAAAGTTAAGTCTGTCCTCTGAAATCTATGCTTTAACCACACACTACATCACCTAATTATAGAACCCCAGTAATGTCCCTTTTAGTGACTTGACTGAGAAATAGAATTTTCCTGTAGACCACATTTCTTAGGTATATGTTTTCTCCACATTTCCTGTTTGGAGCTAACCTACAAGGAAGATTCACTGGTGAGCAATGAATTTGATATTTTGCATATAATATTTGGATATATTGGTTGCAGAGTATTCAAGAGCTGAGGTAACTCAAAGTATTCACATCTCAGCTTAAGGTTAACAAGGGCAGAGATCTAAATATTCAGAATTCTTAGTTTAAGATGTCTTCTGTACTGGATGCTTACAGAAGGAATTACTGACATTCGTTTTAGTTAATTTTTTGTTTTTCTTCTCATATGCTAATGCCATAAATCAGTGTTTCAACAAATCCCTCTTTGGTCTCAGTACTTTTGTGGTGGCTTTTAATATGTCACTCTAATCTATTGTAGAATAAGGAGGGAACACAGCACAGTGGCACCCAACCCAGGCTTTGAAAGTAACCTACTTTATCCCTGCTCTGTGGCCATGGGCAAGTTTCTTGATCTCTCCAAACCATAATTTGCACATGTTTGAAAATGGGCATGTGACTACCTACTTCATAGGATTAGTAAAATGATCAAATGAGATAATATTAGGTTGCTACAAAAGTAACTGTGGTTCTTGCCATTACTTTTAATATATAAAACACACATTGAATGGTGTCTGGAGCAAGAAGTACACTCAGTAAATGACACCTGTTGCTGAAACTGCTATTCCTATTGTTGTTTATACTCATATTATATTGCGACTCTCAAAAGAAAATCCTGTACCCTCTATTTCCAATGCTTGAGAACATGCCATTTTGTCCCTCTTGGCTGATTGCTTCCCTCTCTGAGGCTGCCTTGCCTTTTCAGGGAGGAGTAGCACACATTTCCAGGTGGGTTGCTTATCAGACTGTTTACTGGCTAGATAATTTCTGGAGTCTTTTATTTCATCTTTTCTGTCTTTGTTGTTGTTGTTCAAGCTATCAGTGTTTCTGCTGGTAAAACATTCTCTAGAACCCTGTGCATCTCCTGTGTATGTGTCTAGAGAGTCACTCCCTTAGACCATAAGCTCCTCCAGAGATCTCTTCTGGATAATCTCATCTATCTCCAGCCTCGGCTTAGATATCTGAGTCACACACCTAACCTCTTCAGTCAGCTTTCTGTGTTATCTGAATATTTTATTCTCTTAATCCTTCCTAGGTACTAGCAAAATAACCGCTTATGTTCTTGGCTTTCTCTCCAAGGCGCTCAGTCCTGACAATGAATCATCTAGTTTTAGTGTCTTGCAATCTGTTTTTTATACAAACAAGAAGAAGAAATGAGGTGACACCTTCAACACTTTGCAAAAGCAAAAAGTCTCTCCAGCTAAATACAAGGGAGCTTTATCTCTTACCAGCTCTGCTTCTTAATCTAACTGCAAGATAAAATTTCACTAAGTTTTCTGTCGCTATATTACAAAGATTCCTTTCTGGTTCCCAATAACATGTTTCTCATTTCCTTTGGAGACCTTACCAACAGCACTTCAGCATTCATATTTCTACCAACACTTTATCTACAGTGGTTCAGGTATTCTGTAAGACTGTATAGGCCAGTTCTACCATGCTCCTCACTTCCTTCTGAGCCCTCACCAGCAGAACTTTTAACATCTATATTTCTACTAACAGTCTATTCAAGAAAATCTATCATGATCCTAGAATTTTTCTAGCCTCTGCCTACTACCCAATTCAAAAACTACTTCTAGATCTGTTACACATGCACCACATTTGCAGGCTCCGAAATCTATATTAATTTTCTATTGTTGTTATGACAAATTAAACATAGTGGACTAAAATAACACCAATTTATTGTCTTATAGTTCTAAAGATCAAAAGTTAAACATAGGTCTTACTAGGCTCAATTCAAAGTGCCAACAGAGAAGCATTCCTTCTAGAGTTCTGAATACTTGAAGAGGTTTTGGAGACTAAAAGAGAGAATCCATTCCAAGCCATTTTCTGCTTCTCAAAGCTGCCCACATTTTCTGGTCCACGATTGCATGACTCTAACCTCCGCTTTCATTGCCACATCTTCTTCTACAGCTCTGATCTTCCTGCCTCTCTCTTATAATATCCTTAGTGATTACAATGGATCCATCCAGATAATTCAAGATAATCTCCTCATCTCAAGGTTCTTATCTTAATCACATCCAAAGTACCATTTGCCATCTGATGTGATATATTCACAGGCTCCAGGGATTAGGACTTGGACATCTTTGGGGACCATTATTCTGTCTACTACAAGTTATAAGAGTTCCATACAAATTCTGGATGTTAAAATCTGATCAGGTGTATGACTTACAAATGCTTTCTCCCATTCAGTGGGTTGTCTTTTCACTTACAACAGTATCCTTCAATGCACCAAAAGTTTAATTTTGGTAATAAAGCCCAATTTTTCTATTTTTTTTTTTTGTTGGCTTTGCTTTTGCTGTAATAACTATGAGTTTTATAGTACTGCGTCCTACATTTAAGTTTTTTATCCATTTTGAGTTAATTTTTCTTATGGAGTCAGCAGCCCAATGATATTTTAATATCTCAGCATCATTTGTTGGAAAGACTATTTTTCCCCATCAAATTATTTGGGCAGTCTTGATAAAAATCAACTGACTATAAATAAGAGAATTTATTTTTGAACTGTCATGTGACTTCATTGATCTGCATGTCTATATGTATGCCAGTACATCACATTCATGATTACTGTAGCTCTGCAGCAAGTTTTGAAATCAGAAATGTGATCCACTAACGTGTTCTTTGACAAATTTTTTGATATTCTGATTCCTTGTATTTCCACAATTGAGGATCAATTGTGTCAGTTTCTAAAGAAAATAAAAAGCCATCTGAAATCTTGAATGGTAATACATTGAATCTGTAGAACAATTTGGAGAATATTCCATCTTAACTAAGTATTTCTATCCATGAACATGGGAAGTTTTTCATTAAAGAAAATAAAAAGCCATCTGAAATCTTGAATGGTAATACATTGGATCTGTAGAACAATTTGAAGAATATTCCATCTTAACTAAATATTTCTATCCATGAACATGGGAAGTTTTTCATTTATGTAGAAACTTCTTAATTTTTGTCAACAATAATTTTTTTAATCAGTATTTAAGTCATTTACTTCTTTTGATGTTTGTCTCTATGTATTTAATTATTTTTAATACTTATTCATTTATTGAGATGGAGTCTCACTCTGTCACCCAGGCTGGAGTGCAGTGGCACTATCTTGGCTCACTGCAACCTCCACCTCCTGAGCTCAAGCGATTCTTCTGCCTCAGCCTCTCAAGTAGCTGGGACTACAGGTGTGCACCACCACACCCAGATAATTTTTGTATTTTTAGTAGAGATGGGGTTTCACCATATTGGTTAATCTGGTCTTGAACTCCTGACCTTGTGATCCACCCACCTCAGCCTCCCAATGTGCTGGGATTACAGGTGTGAACCACCGCGCCCAGCCTTAATGACACTTTTAGTGATATTATTTTATTTTTATATTATTCATTGCTGATATATAGAGATACAATTAATTTTTCACATTCATTTAGTACCAAGCAATCTTGCTGAATTCATTTATTACATCTAATGGGATTTTCTTAGTTAGCATCATTGTTTCCTTAGCGTTTTCTATGTGCAAGTTCATGTCATTTGCAAATAGAGAGAGTTTTACTTATTATTTTTCAATCTGGAGACATTTTGTTTCTTCTTCTTGCCTAAACACCTGAGCTAGAATCTCTACTACAATACTGAAGTAGCAAGAGTGGACATCTTCATTGGGTTCCTGCTCTTGTAAGAAAAGCCATTAGCCTTATAATATGAATCATGAAACTATGTTTTCTTCATAGATGCTATTTATTGCAATGGCAAAGTTTCATTCTGTTTCTAGTTGTTTCATGTTTTATTATAAAATGGTATTCGATTTTGTTAAATGCTTTTTCTACAATAATTGATATTGTCCTTTAAATTAATTAATTTAATTAATTTCATTTAATAGGCTTTTGTCCTTTGTTGTTTAACACAGTGTATTACACTGATTGATTTTTGCATTTTATTTATTTACATTATTATTATATTTTAAGTTCTGGGGTACATGTGCAGATTGTGCAGGATCGTTACATAGATATACACATGCCATGGTGGTTTGCTGCATCCATCCCCCCATCATCTACTTTAGGTATTTCTTCTAATGTTATCCCTCTCCAATCCCCCCACTCCCTGCTATCCCTCCCCTAGTACCCAACCCTGCAACAGGGCCCAGTGTTTGATGTTCCCCTCCCTGTATCCAAACATGCACTCCTGGGGAAAATTCAGTCAGTCATGGTATATGACTTTTCATATGCTTCTTTATATAGTTTGCTATTATTTTGTTGAGGATTTTTGCATCTATATACATAAAGTATACTGGTGTGTGCTATTCTTTTCCTGGAAATATTTTGTCTCTTTTAATAACAGGGTAATAATCACTTTGTAGAATGGGTTGAAAAGTATTCTTTCTTCTTCTATTTTTTGGAAGAGTTTGTGAGGGATAGCATTTCATTCATTTTATTCTTTAAGTGTTTTATAGAATTCACCAGGGAAGACATCTGGTCCTGAAATTTTCTTTGTGAAATGTTTTTTGATTACTAATTCAACTGTTTGTCACAGGTCTATTCAGATTTCCTATATTTTCTTGAGTCAGTTTTGATAGTTTGTGTTTTTCTAAGAATTATCTATTTCATCTAGTTTGTCTACTCTGTCGACATAAAATATTTTGTTTTTCTTTTCTTTTCCTTCTTTCTTTCTTTATTCTTTTCTTTCTTTCTTTCTTTCTTTTATGTTTCTGACAAGGTCTCACTCTGTCACTCTGTCACCCTGTCTGGAGTGCAGTGGTGTAATCATAGTTCACTGTTGCCTCAACTCAAACCCCTGGGTTCAAACAATTTTTCCACTGCAGCCTCCCAAGTAGCTAGGACTACAGGTGCATGTCACCATGACCAGCTAATTTTTATTTTTTTTAGAGAGACAGGGTCTTGCTATATTCAAAATCAGGCTGGTTTTGAACTCCTAGCTTTAAGAAATCCTCCTGCCTCAGCCTCCCAAAGTGCTGAGATTACTGGTGTGGTAATTTTTCTTAGTATTCCTTTGTAATTATTTTTTGTTTCTATAAAGTCTATAGTAATATCCACTTTTTAAGTTTTGTGTTAGTAATCTGAAGTTTTTTTGGTCAATCTAGCTAAATTTTTGGCAAATTTTTGGTCTTTTCAAATAACTAACATTGTATGTGCTTTTTTTTTCTATTGTTCTACTTGTTATTTAGAAGTGTGTTGTTTAATTTTCATGCCTATATAAACTTCCAAAATTTCCTTATGTTATTGATTTAGAATATGATTCTAGAGTGTCTGAAGAATATATTTTGTATGAAGTCAGTACTCGTAAATTTATTGAGATTTATTTTATGTCCTAACATATGGGTCTACCCTGCAGAATATCCAATGCTCATTTAAGAAGAATTTATTCAGTTGTTGTTGGGTGGAGTGCTCTATAGATAGCCGTTATGTCTAGTTGGCTTATAGTGTTTTCCAAATCTTCCATTTCTCTGTTTATCTTCTCTCTAATTGTTCTATCCATTACTGAAAGTATAGCATTGAAATATCTGTTTTTGCTGAAATTTCTATTTTTCCTTCTAATTCTGTCAGTTTTTGCTTAAATACCTGAGCTAGAATCTCTACTACAATATTGAGGTAGTAAGCATCACACATTTTGGGATGCTTCTCTTAAGTGCCTATATGTTAATAATTGCTACATGTTCTTCATGTTTTAACCCTGATTTCTCCATCTCAATTCTCTGCAATTGCTAGAGGGTTCTCAGACTATTTTCTTAAGTTTCTTCTTTTATCTACACACTGTCTTTAGGTAAGCATATCCGGTTTCATGGCTTTAAATAACATCTGTATACCAATGACTCACAAATTTTTATCCCCAGTCCCCATCTCCCCAAAAATTCAGAATCATACATTAAGCTGTTCGTTCTCTGTCTAATAGATATCTCACACATAACGGGCTCAAAACTGAACTTACAACTCACTCACCACCCAACTTGTTCCTCCCTCTGTTCTTTCCCATCTAAGAAAATATCACCATCATCCAAGGGTATTCTCAAGCTTTAATTGTATTGATTCCTCTCTTTTCCTCTCCCACCATAGCCAATTCATCTATACATTTTAATCCAAAACGATACCCTGAATCTACTCCTCACCACCTCTATTGCCATCACTCCCTCTACACCAACACCACTTACCATCTCCACTATTGCAATAACCTCCTACCTGCTCTCACTGCTCCTACACTTGCCCTCTCCAATCCAATAGTCACATAAAAATTATTTTGATCATAAGTCAAATCCTATTATTCCCTTGCTTATAATTTCCCAGCTGCTCCCTATTGCTCTGCACTTGGAATAAAATTCAACCTCTTTACGAAGCCTGATAGGTCCTTTCATGAGTTAAACCTTATATTCTTCACTGGGTTTCTCTCCTACCACTACCCACCATCTTCTTTTCCTCAAATATGCTCATTTTCTTCTCGTGTTAGGTCCTCCACTCTTGCTCTTCCCCCATTTTTGAGTGTTTGGTTCTTTTCATCATTAGTATTTCATCATAGTCTCAGCTTTAATATTGTCCCCCAAGAAATGTCTTTCCTGACCACCTAGTCTAAATTGGCATTTCCCACTCACACACTAGATACCACAGCTCCATTTTCTATTTTCTTCATAGCACATCATATTTTTATTGTATTGATAGTACTTAATTACTATCTGAAATAGTGTATCTACTTACTGACAGTCTTTTTTTTTTTTTTTTTTTTTGTCTCTTTCTTCCCCACACTTCAATTACTGTAAGGTTCATGAGAGCATGAAGTTTCCATTTGTTCAACTTGCATTTCTGAAGCCAAACCTACATTGTAGGTGCTCATTGTAGGTGTATTACTAAATCTAGGTTGTAGGAATGAATTGATTGTTTATCTGAGAGCCAATATCAGGACAAACATATTCCAACCATTCCAACCATGTCTGTTTCTTTGCTCAGAATTCCAGGGAGTGTGAACTATATGTCCACACCAATAGCTAGGGCTGGAGTTATTCCAGCAGAGCCATAGGGACAGAGAGTGAAAGAGGAGTGGACTGACAAAACAGATTGAGGATTGGATTTTCTGCCAGAAAAGGGGTAGGAAACAGCAACAGACATCCACTATAAACACAAACAAGACTATAGTCACACTGTGATTAAAGTCATAAAGATTAAACATAAATATGAAGAGAACAGCCAAAAATTACAAAAGTAAAATCATGAGGTTTAGGTATATTGGAATAAGGAACAATGAATGTTATTCTCTAAAACATTATTTAATGCAATTTTAGTAATTATTTTACATTTAAATTAATGAGAGAACTGAACTCCAAGGGAAAAATGTTAAAGGATGAAAATGATAGGTGTTAATATGCCAGAAAATCACAGGTATATTGTAGGCATCTCTAATACATTTTCAACTTCTCTGAAGATGCTTCAGGTATTAAAAGGCCCAGGGTTATAATCTATTATTACATTAAGTATGCACTTCTCATAAGCCCACAAGCTCTCACAAGATAAAGGCAAAGTCTAAAGGAATTTAAGATAAGAATTACTAGACCATTGCCAAACGCAATTGAGCAAAGTTCCTTGTCTCCCAGGCTTCTTCATGCATATCATTCAATAAGCACACACTTGAGGATCTATGACATTAGACACAAATGAAAGACATAATCTCTATATTCAAATGACTCACAGGTAAACAAACAATGGAAATAACCTGATGAGTACAATAATAAAGGTAAAAATCTGGGAGCTGCAGGAGCATAAAGCAAAAGCTCCATGCTTATTAAAGTTTTGATAATATTCAGGAAAGGCAATGGCTGCATTAATCTTGAAAGAAGAGTAGGAATGGTCAAGACAATAAGCCCTCTCAGGATTTAGAGGAAAAGGATACATAAATGCATGGAGGAAGAAGGCTTCCCAAAAGAGACAGAAATTGAATTCGACTTGAAGAATAAATAGGATGTGAAGAGGCAGACAGATTAGTTTCCTAGGGCTGCCATGGAAATTATCACAAATGGATAGCTTAAAACCAAAATGTATTCCCTCACAGTTTCAGAAGCTAAGCCCAAAATCAAGCTGTCAGCAGGGCCTGCTACCTCCAAAGGCACTAGTGAGATTCTATCCTTGCATCTTCTACCTTCTCATGGGTGGTTGCTAGCAATCCTTGGCATTCCTTGGTTCAAAGTAGCATAACTCCAATTTCAGCCTCGATCTTCACATAATACTCTAGTTTCTGTGTGTCTGCATGTCTCTGTTTCTGAATTTTTCTTTTAAAGACAGTAGTCATTGGATTTATAGCCCACCTTCACCCAGTATGATGTCATCTTAACTAATTACATCTGCAAAGACTATTTCCCAACTTTGAGGTTTCAGATGAATATGAGTGGTTTGGGAGCAGGGGAACACTATTCAACCTAATACATCAGATGATGTGAAAGGATTCTCAATGCATGGACCACCCAGAGCTACTTTTGTGAGATTTGGCATTCGTAAGTATATATTCAAAACATGTAACAAGTGGTACAGTAAATACCACTAATACACACACACACACACACACACACACACACACACACACACCCTAAATAAGCTCAACTGTAAAACTAGTTATTAAGTTTTACAAGTCATAGCATAAATCATTTATTGTCCTAAAAATCTCCAAAATGTTGGTTCTATTGGTGTAATCTTTTGTAGCACAACTGAGATTTGTTGTCTGAACCATATTTTGACATGGGGGAAATCACATTAAACTATTTTAGTGACTTCCCCATTGAATTAATAGCTATTAGGTCATATTTTGTCTTAAATAGTCAAGATTTCCTCTTAAAACTGACAATATTCATTCTCCTACTGAACACTCTCAGTTTCTATGGAATCAATAATAATTGGGCTACTGCAATAGCCCAATGTAGCAAAAGGCTAAAATTTAAAATTAAAAAGTGTCTTTTATATGTGTGTGTGTGTGTGTGTGTGTGTGTGTGTGAAATATTTTTGCTGTTCCTTAAGCTGTAACAATCATTTACTGGAATGTCATAGATATCAGGTCAAACCTTATCTTATTTGCCAGGAGACAGTGAGGTTATTGGCAATTAAGAGTGTGGAGTCTATGGTCAGCAGCCTGGGGTCAAACTCTGGCTTAATAATTAAGTCTTAAATAAGTTTTCTCCACCTCAGTTTTTTCACCTGTAAAAGAAGATAATGATAATATTTGTCATATTCAACTGAGTTGAATGCAGCTAGAGAGTGCCTGGCATAGAGCAAGTCATATGTCAGTGTTAACTCTCATCTTATTAATAAACCTAATGCTTTTAATATCTGTAATAAGTCACCTTTCGGTGGCTTTTAATGAATTCTTCCCATTACATGGAGATGAACTTCAACGGGATTGCTTAAAAGAGAGACCCAAAGCCTCGGCATCCCTCACCCCAAACCATCCCCCAGGCATGCTCTTCTTCATGTCCTATCCCAGAAGTGCTTCTGTGGCATGTTGGTGGAGCTCATAATGCCCAGCTGACACCCGAACAGGCCTCTCTGAGTGCCCATTCACTTGCTTTGCTGTCTATTCTTGGATCGCTCAGAGTCAACATCTTTCCCTTGGTAATAAAGCCTTTGTACTAAAAATAGCTGTGTGAGGGGAAATTTAAGGAAGAATAGGCAATGGGGAGCATCACAGATGTGAGTCGTCATATAGACACCAGGCATTTCTCACTGGGTCACCGGCGAAACCACCAAGGCAGCCTCCTCTCTTGCCAGGTTCAGGCTCCTCTGGTCTGGGACTCCACTGGATTGGGTGGCAAATGCCAGGATTATTCCCAGGTGGTGTCCACCATGGCTTGATTAATCTGGACAATAATATGGGCAAGGTTCAAAGCAGCCCATCAGGATCTCAGGTAAGCCAATCATGTTGCTCAGAAAGTGGGGCTTCTAGAAGCTAATGACATTATGAATGATCAACCAGAACAGATGCTAGTCGTGGTGCTGGAACAAGGGCCTGGCAGTCACTGCTGTACTGTAAAGCAACTCACTAGTTACCCTATCATGGTCATGATCAGAAGGTCCAATGGAGGAGCTAGGTGGGCCTAGGTCTGGGTTCTCAGATACTTTAATATATCAAAGCCCACGCTGAATATCCAAGAGGGGGGCTGTTGTGTGCGAAGTGTTTTAATGGTACTTGACCACAAAACTTTTCTTTTTTAAAATAATCTCTTGAAATTAATATTCTATAAAATTCATTTTTTAGATGCTAGTGTAATGAGAACACAGGTTTGGGAGACATTTGGGTCTCAATTTTACTTTTATATCCATCACATACCAGAAATATGGCCTAAGACATATTACTTGCTCTCTCTAACCCTCATTTTCATTTCATTTGTAAAAGGCAAATATTAAGCTTCATCTTTTACAAGTTATTATTATTGCGTAAGACCTAGAGACAAATAAAACTTTCAGGGGTTGTACCAAAACAGGTTTGCTGTTCCTTAGTTTGCTCACCCTCTCTCCAGACACTACATTTTCCAGGCTCCCTTGTCTCTAGTTCTGGTCCACGGCAGATGGGTGTCCAGTGATGACTCCATTTCTAAACCAGGACCATGAAACCCTCCTATAAGCAACACAATCCTCTCCTTCTCTCCTCCACCCCCAAACCCCAAAGATTGGATGTAGTGGGTTCTGTGAGGGCAGAACCCTAAGGAGGAAGGAGCATATAGGTCCTTTGACTCACTTCTTGAAAGAAAACCTCCCAGCCAAGAATGCCTACTCAGGCAATGCATTAGAAAGAAATAAACATGCATTGTTCTGTGCCACTGATATTTCGTGAGGCTTTGTGATATTCCTACGGTGTGGATGCTATTCCTGTGATATGGATAGAAATCCCAGAGTACAATGTCTGGTATCTGTGTAATAGGTGGTAGATCCTGTAGGTGCTATTGAGATTACCATTGTTGTTGCTTTTATTGTTATTGTTGCAAAAATATACTCAGAAAGAAACAGATTCTTGCGATTCTGCCAAAACATCATGGAAGTCAAATTCCCAGATACATTTGTATCTCTCAATGGGTTTATCAACTCTGTGTTGTATGACTGTAAAGTACTGATAAGTCATCTTGGGCTGCCATAACAAAGTGTCACAGCCTGGCCGGCTTAAAACAAAGAGGCTTATTTTCTCACAGTCCTGGAGGTTAGAAGTTCAAGATCAACATGTCAATAGTCTTGGTGTTGTAGATGGTCATCTTCCCCCTGTGTCTTCACATATGAATTTTAGGGGAACACAATTCAGCCCCAATCACCAGTCTTCAACACTGTCTTCAAAGAGTTAAATAAAAAGCTTGTAAGACAAAAATCTCATTTTCATAGTCTGTTTTCTGTTGCTTATAACCGAATACCTAAAATTGAACATAAAGAAAAGGAATGTATTTATTAAGTTACAGAGACTAAGAAGCTCAAGATCCAGTGGCCACATCTGGTGAGGGGCTTCTCATCGATGGGGATCTTCCTCAGAGTCCTGAGGTGGTGCGGGGCATGTCATGGAGAGGGAGCTGAGCATGCTAACATGCTAGCTCAGCTCTCTCTTCCTCTTCTTAGAAAGCCACCAGGTCCCTCCCACGATTATTCATGAACCAATCACCTCTTAAAGACTCCACCTCTTGATATTGCCACATTGGGGATTAAGTTTCAGCATGAACTTTGGAGGGCACAAATATTCAAACCATAGCATTTATACTCTTACTGGAGTGTTGATCACACATCAGGCAGCATCTCTACTTAAACTTATTCTACAAATGTCAATTAGTCTCTTTACATGGAGACAATGCTTTATTGTGGGATAAGGGGAAAAAGTAGCTGCAGCAAATATAATTAGTTTTCCCCTTAGTTATTCAACTAAAATTCATGTGATGTATTCATTTAAACATGAAAGGAAGTGAATTTCAGACAAAATTCCTACTGAGCAGAAAATAAAGCAAACACCCCATTATGATTCAGTTATCCTGTAATTATTGTGTTCCATCGCACGTGGATATATGGCAGACACTTGTTCAAAGGAAAGCCAGTATCACTGGCATTCACACAGATTTTTAGAAACATAGCTGGAAAGCTATTTTCAAAATATATTTTTCAGTCTCCAAAATTATTGGAAAGCTGGAAAACAGGTTAGAAAGAATAATGAAATTGTGTATTGCCTTTAGAAATGGTTACATTCTAGAAAAATAACTCATCAAGTAGATGAGTTAAGATCAGTTGAATTTATTTTAAAAAGCACCAGAAGGATTCCTCATTGAACACAAAGCTACTGTATATATTGTTATAGAGTACATACTCATACTGTGATTTTACTCCCCCAGTCTCCTGACACTGTTCCAGCAGGGATATCTTCATTTATCTAGCAATTGCAAGGAACAGCACTCACCAGTAAATAAAACCTTGAACTCACTGCTACCTGATCACTCCCAAAGTCTCAGTTGGAAAAAAGACAGATTTAAGAAGGATTGCCTGAGGGCCTTGTAGTCTTTTTGTTCCCCTCATCTAGACGCTCTCAAAGTAGTTATTGGATTAAGCCAGACAAGCAGAACCCCTTCTCTCCTGGACCGTATTCTTTTGCTCCCATCCAGGAAAGCATAAAAGAAGCTATGGCCTCACACTGAAGCATCAAAGAGAAACTAGGCGGGCTTGGAACATGCCCTGGGGTGAAGATCTTGATATGGGCCAACGTGATGCAATGTTACATTTATTTATTGAGAGTACATTATCTGCTCTGCACAGTTCTGGGTTTATAGCATACAGGATTTTCCTGGGCAAATTATTAATTTTACAAAAGCAAGTTTTATGTGCTTCATTCACTGGGCTTTCTCCAGTGCAATGCTTCAATAAATATCTTACTCACTCTCCACAAAAACCCTGAGATGTTATTATCTTTATCTTAGAGAAGAGGAAAATAAGGCCCAGAGAGGCAGAGACTCACCTGGGCTCCACATCCAGTGAGAGGCAGACATGAGATCAAGCCCAGGTCCAGCACCATCCTTAGATCCAAGTAAGGGCAGGGTCCCTGCCCCAGACCTGGCTCTGCAGGGACCCCACACTTTGTAGTACCACCTTCCTTCAGTATTTCTACATCCTTCTAGAGTTCCTGTGGTTGGCTGGGGCAGGCAGTGCCTTCTAGCAGTTATCCCTTAACCTGTACTTGTCCCCTATGAGCCCTGGTCTTCTCTCTCCTCTTGGGAATGCTCCTGATGTTACCAAGCAATCCATGGGCTCACTGTCCAATGTGCACAGAAGTAAATATGATGGCTTGAGAAAAGAAAAGATTTATTGCTAGTTGACTGGCAAGGAGACAGGAGGAAAGGCTCAAATCTGTTTCTCTGAGCTGGGGTTTGGGTTGAGTTTCATAAGCACAGGTTAATAAGGTGTGATCTGATGGGATCTTACAATGAGGTCATGCTGGATGCACCATCTGACTGGATCCTGCCGAGCAGTGTCCACTTCTTTACTATGGTCCTCTATCCTCAGTCTGAGCCCTTGGTTCATCTGGGCATGCTCAGATTATATGACTTTCAAACTGGGGATCTATGGAAACTGGAAAACAACTCACAACAGTGTTACATAAAAGTTGAATCAGGCCAGGCATGTTGGCTCATGCCTGTAGTCCCAGTGCTTTGGGAGACTGAGGCAGGCAGATCACTTGAGGCCGGAAGTTTGAGACCAGCCTGGCCAACATGGAGGAATATCATCTCTACTAAAAATACAAAAAATTAGCCTGGCATGGTAGCACGCACCTGCAGTCTCAGCTACTCAGGAGGCTGAGGCAGGAGAATTGCTTGAACCCAGGAGGCAGAGGTTGCAGTGAGCAGAGCTCACACCACTGCACTCAAGCCTGGGCGATGGTGTGAGATTCCATCTCAGAAAAAAAAATTGAACCAGATTAATCTGATGTGTGGTTAGGTTGATACTCTATTCCCCACATGTGGTCTGTCAGATACCACTGGGGTCTTCAAACTCATGCCTGTGGGATTGTCTTAGGGCCCCATGTAGCCATTGACCAACTTCTCCGCATCCTCCTGTCCTCCCTACCCCTCCCTAGTATCTGGTAACCACTACTCTACTCTCTGTTCTCTGTTCCACTTCTTTGGATTCCACATATAAATGAGATCATGCAGTGTTTGTCCTTCTGTGCCTGGTTTATTTTGCTCGGCATAATGGCCACCAGGTTCACTCATGTTGTTGCAAATGGTACTTTTACAGATTATTATTAATATCTGCTTTTTTTCCCATTCAGAGTTCAAACCACTTGTGGTCAGGAATGTTAAAGTGCATTTTCAACAATTTTCCATATTGCCTAGCTCAATGCTGCCTGTCTAATAAGCCTTTAATAAACAATTACAAAATGGCTAGGATGAGGTAAAAGGCCTTATTTTATCCTTAAAAAAACTGTACCTAAGTCATTTAAGACTTTTTTAAAGAGAGGTTAATCCTAAATAAATTTTTGTTCTATTACATTGACTTCTGGGGATTTTTTCACCTTATAGATGTACAAGGGTAAAATGTTACGTGAATTTTCATAAAGCGGCATATTCATTCATTCTTCAATTCAATGTGTATAGATTGAATACTTATCATGAATCAGACACTATGATAGGCACAAATGGAACAGAGATAAAATACAGGCCTTGTTCTCAAAATGTTTCTAGTGTAAGTGGAAGGAGGAATCAGAAAACTCAATGGACAGCATAGGAAAACCCAAATGAGGGAGAGAGAGGGAGCAAAGAAATGGACTGGTATTCATTGATTAGATTTTTTGTTCAAGGTTAAATACAGTTATTCAATTTTGTTTTGTTTTTTACCCTAGTCATGGTCACATGCTCTGAAACCCAGGAATGTACTGAGATTCACTGGCCCATTGATTATCTTTTTATTTTAAAGTAAAGATCAGGCTGGGCACAGTGCCTCACACCTGTAATCCCAACATTTTGGGAAGCCAAGGTGGGTAGATCACCTGAGGTCAGGAGTTTGAATTGAGATCAGCATGGTCAACATGACAAAAATTTGTCTCTACTAAAGATACAAAAAATTAGCCGGGCATGGTGGCGGATGCTTGTAATCTCAGCTACTCTTGAGGCTGAGACAGGAGAATTTCTTGAACCAGGGAGGCAGAGGTTGCAGTGAGCCAGGATTCTGCCACGGCACTCCACCCTGGGTGACAGAGACAGACTCTGTCTCAAAAATTAAAAATTAAAATAAAATAAAGTAAGGATCAGTTTGCATGTAAAATAAGATAACTGGATTGGACTGAAACTAAGTTCATTGTATCTGGATGATTTATACATCTCTTTTTCCTTTCTGTATAGAATACTTCACAAGGTCACCTATTTTGTAATGGAACATTTGCAAAAGTAAACAGTTCATCAAAATTAGTTAATTAGGGTATTATTCCATTTTCACACTGCCATAAAAATACCAGAGACTGGGTAATTTATAAAGGAAAGAGGATTAATTGATTCAGAGTTCCATATGGCTGGTGAGGCCTCAGGAAACTTACAATCATGGCAGAAGGAGAAGGAGAAGGAAGAACCTTCTTCACATGGTGGCAGGAGAAAGAAGTGCAAGCAGGGGAAATGCCAGATGTTTATAAAATCATCAGATCTCATGAGAACTCACTATTATGAGGACAGCATGGGGGAAACTGCCTCCGTGCTCTAATAACCTCCTGCCAGGTATCTCCCTAGATACATGGGAATTATGGGGATTACAAGGGCGGGGACCCAGCCAGCCCATATCAACTAGTTACAATATGTTTTGATTATGATTACTGTTTGAGATAGGCCTGCGAGCACAACACTTATTGCTGTCAGATACACAGCAGTGACAAGAGGCAGGGCTCAGTGCCACTGGTCCACCTGTCATAGCCTCACGCTCCCTAGGCTTTTTGTTTTAACCAGTCTCAAGTGTGCAGTGCCTGTGGATCAGGCAGTCCTACCTGGTCTAGAGTTAGGAATTGGATCACTGTTAAAGAACCAGGTATTTTCCCCATTAAACTACAAAAACCTTTCAATGAAGGGCCACATGAAACTTTATGTGTCATTAGCATCTTGAGAGATGCTTGTTTACTTATATCCTCTCAAGTGAAAAAAACTGAATTTAATACTAGTGAAAAGCAAAAAGAAGTGAATAAAGGGGATTTAAACTGCTGGAAGAGAAGCAGTTTCAAGGACCAACCTAGTCTGCTTTGTAACTTTGCCTTCAGAATCTGGCTCTAGACAAAAAAATTTGGCTTAAAAAAAGCAACTTTTCAAAATTTGTCCTTTTCATCCCGAAATCAAAAATTAAAGTGATCTGATTGACATATTCTTCTTTGCCTTTGGGTATGATCTTCAAAACAACATAATTGCATGGTTTTGTGTGTGTGTTTTTGGTGTTTTTTTTTTTTTTTAAGACTCCAAAGAATGAATTGGAGTACAGTGATTAATTCTTTGCTAAGTCTTGATAGAGTGCCCTTCAAAATAGAAAAAGATCAAATAGCAAGCTATTCTTAATTAAAGTAAATGAATAGAATTGATTTAATAAAATTATAATGTTGTTTAATGACTGCGGGAGATTGTGTTCAGAGCAGAAAACTGACACTTTTGCCTTAATCGATGCACATTTTATTAAAATCAATGTGGTCTATTACATAAGGCCTATTGAAAGGAACTTTAATAAAGTCCAATCTATAAAAAGTAACCAAGTCTAATTCAATCAAAATTTAACCTGATGGTAGCTACAATGTTCATCCAACGTATATTTATTGAGTGCTTACTATGTACTAAGCACTGGGGAAGTATCGATGAAAAGTCACTTTTTCTTTCCCTTAAGGTACACACTGTAGCATAATTAGCTTACAATTTTGCATTAGATTCAAGTGCACCTCAACTTACAGTATTTCACTTACATTTTAAAGACCATTTTTGTTAGATTTTAAATAAAACTTCAACTTAGAAAAAAAATTGAATGCTAATGTCCTTTCCAATTCTGATATATGACTTGAATTGTTAGTGGATAGGGGAATGGTAGGGTTTCATGTTCAAAGGGAGTTTTCGGCATTGAAAAAAAGGTCTGCTGATGCATCACAGTGTGCGCAGATTTTCCTCTCTTGGGTTTCCCTCTCTTATGATAAAAAAAAAGAAGATTTTCAGCCATGTCTATATTCTACATTGTCTTCCAGAAGGCTAATATGCCTACCTCCACGAAGCAGGTAGGGTGGTAGCCTCATGTTTTCTTCTTGATCTTGGCTGCCCATTAAAACTTCTGTTTCCCTGATCCTGATTCTCGATTCTTACTGATATTGAATTTCACCCTATTACATTTGTTTTTAATGTAAGATGCTTTGAAACTGTAAAGGGACAAAGTGAAATATAACTTTAAAAAAGTTTTTAACTCTTTGAAGGCTAAAACAATATAGTCCTTATTTGCCTAGACTACTTTGCTTAGCTTGTGTGACGTAACAGACAAGCATTAAATTCTTCTTATCTTAAATTCGGTAGATAACTTTATTCATTAATGCAAAGAGTATATGCTGAGCACCTCTTATGTTCCAGGAGTGCTAAGTGCTAAGGTTATAAATAGAAGTTAGACTGCAGTTGTCAGGGTAGGCTAATTACTATAAAAACAAAAACAAATCTCAAAGGTCAAATATAACCAAAGTTCATTGCTCACAGTCCTAAGCTGGGGGTGTCTACAATTCATTAAGCTTAATTCTCAAAGTGACCCTGGGTATCGAAATCCAATTGGAAGATGGGGATAGAAAAAAGTGTGGAGGACCTTTGAGAAAGGGTTTTAGGGCCAGCTCTGAAAGGCCGACCACTTCCACCCACATTCCAGAGGCCAGAGTTTGACCCCAAAGGTCCACCTAACTTCAACAGGTATTTGTTGACAGGAGCTGGGAAATGTCTTACTGGATGACCAGGAAAAGAAAGAAGAGGGGCTTGGTGAGCTTCAGGTGCTATATCCCTCATGTCCAACCTTCTGATCACCTTGAAGCACACCCACTCCCTCCTGCTGGAGACAATGCAAAGACTCAGGCAGGCCCTGTATCCAGCCCAGGTGCAGGCTCTCCAGACGCTCCATGGCTTTTTATGATCCAGTGCAGTTACTTTCCCTCCACAGATACATACACACTTAATAAGCAATGGTGGCCCAGTGTCAGGAAATTGACAATAAAAATTCTTAGTCTGAACATAAAAGAACAGAGAACACACAGAAGTTACTGACCCAGTTATGAGACCCAGCTAACTCACAGGGCAGGGCAGCTCTTTGACTAGGCTTGATTCTGTCCTGTGGGTAGGAATACTTCTGTCCATCTCCCGCCATTCTTCTTGTCATATCTGAAGAGGGTTTAGGAAGTATGTCTTCCTTGGGAGCTGGACCACATCCCCATCCTTCTTGCTGCACCAAATGTAGTGTCCTAAAGATCAAAAAGGCAAAGGGGTTTTTAATTGGGGGAGGGAGATGATTTCGTTTTGTTTTGTATTTTCCAGGATTATAATTTTGTTGACAATAAAATTTCTTTATAAATGCATTTAGATTCTATTTTATTCCAGTTTACTCATGCACCTCTCACTATACCCAAAGTTCTTTCTGAGGTATTTTAAATCCTATCTCAGTAATCTCAGGACGCTATAATAAACACCATAGCCAGGGCAGTTTAAGCAACAAAGATTTGCTAACATTTGCCTCTCACATTTCTGGAGACTGGGAAGTTCAATATCAAAATGCCAGCCGATGATGTTCCTGGAGGAGATTAACTTTCGCCAACAGTTGCCCTCTTGCTGTGTCCTCAGTGGTTGAGACAGGGATCATCTCTCTCATGTCTCCTTTGTAAAGTCACTCATCCCATCATGAAAACTCTATCCTCATTATCTGCTTACCTCCC
This sequence comes from Alouatta palliata, assembly GCA_004027835.1. Taxonomy (NCBI): domain Eukaryota; kingdom Metazoa; phylum Chordata; class Mammalia; order Primates; family Atelidae; genus Alouatta; species Alouatta palliata. Next base: position 39,231 of record PVKV010008061.1, read on the forward strand.
AAAGGCCCCACCTCTGAATACCATCACACTGGGTATTAGGGCTTTCACATATGAATTTGGAGGGGTACAAACAATCAGTCCCATAGAATTGTCTTTCTTCTACACATTATGATACCAAAGCCCATGCTTCTGAGCCAAGAGAAGGCAGTATTCAGTTTCCCTGATGGGATCAGGAGAAACTTCTCATAATAGGTAAGGCTTGAGATTTACGTTGAAAAATCCATAATGTTCGTCAAAGTGTACGAAAAGAGAAAAAGAGAAAAGCGTGACTGTGTAGCACAGCCAGTAAGTCAGGGAAACTTTAAGTATTCTGACAGCTCCAGAGTAGGATGTCCCTAGGACCAGTTTTCTGGACAATGACTGAAAAGACCGTTGTGTGCCAGATCATACTGGCTTTGTTGGAAGTTTTGCCTACAAGCAGTGGAGAGTCTCTAAAGACTTTAAGCAGGGAATGACAGGATCAAAGTAGAGGCAGAGCTGAAAGAACAACCACTCAGTGGCGGTCACCATAGCCCTGGCAAGGTGTAATGAAGACCTAACAAAGGCAGAGGCTTGTAGGATGGAGAGGAGAGTTTGTTCACGGTAACTGTTAGGGTGGAGATGCAGGGATTGCAAACAAGGAGGACTGACTGTCCTTACTGCACTCAGTGCTTTGTTAGATTTCATGCCCTCCTCACCCCTAGATGTCAATCACCATTTCCATTATCCCTGTTGGCGTGGAGAAATGGGAATAGCCTTCAGCTGGCTAGGTCTCTACAGTGATTCTGTCTGAATCCACAGTGAAAGCCGAAGTTCAGCTCAGTAGGCAAACAGATTCCTGACCCTACAGAGAAAGGATCCATGGAAAAGAGTAAACAAAAATAAAACTGTACATTCCACCAGTGCAAATGAGGTAGGAAACTGAGCCCCACATAGCCTTTAGACAGGACACCAACCACTTGCCACTGAGACGCAGAGAGAGTGAGAGAGCAAGATGGTGAGAGAAAACACATACGATTTTACATGCAAAGTCACAATGGCAACTATTAGCTTACTGGAAGTTAACATTTGTCCAGATCTTATTTAATCATTATCAGCTTCTTAGTTCTGCTTGACCAAAATACAAATGCAAACACAGGAGTTTTTTGTCCTTATGGTTTTCTTTAATTCAATTTTAACACAATGTGCCTTGTAGTATTTGGAATTGCACCGAATTAAAGCACTGAAATAAAGGAACTTTGTGAATCTCATCTTTGCCAGGTTTGTTTCACTAGTTTGCTGCTGATGAAAATATTCTTTTTGAAAAAGTTGCCCATCTTCAACCTATCTTCATTGCTAAGTACCAGTGAGATATTGACATTGCATGTTCTCATTTATTTGTAGAATCTAAAAATCATAACAACTGAACTCATGAACATAAAGAGTAGAAGGATGATTGCCAGAGGCTGGGATAGTCAGGGGCTGGGGACAAGGTGGAGATAATTAATACATATGAAAAATAGTACTTAGAAAGAATGAAATAAGACCTGCTATTGGATAGCACAACAAAGTAACTATAGTCAATAATAACTTAACTGTACATTTTTAAATAACTGAAATAATACAGCTGAACCGTTCATAACAAAAGGATAAATGCTTTCCTTTTTAGAGAATCCCATTCTCTATGATGTGATTATAATGCATTGCATGCCTATATTGAAACATCTCATGTACTTCATAAGTATATCAACTACTATGTACCTACAAAAAAAGAAGAAGAAAATACCCAAATGAGATATTAAATTTTTGTATTGGAGCCTTATTCAGGACAGCACCATCAGAGAAGGTAGAGGCAAAACTGGAGAGTGAGCATTAGATGACAGAAAGAACACCAGTTTCCCAGCCTGGAGTCAAACTGTGGTCCTTCCACTTCCTAGCTGTGTGGACTTCAACAAATTGCTGAACATTTCCAAGTTTTCATCTATAAAATACGGCAGAGAAAATTAACAATGAAGGAAATGTGCAGGAAATGTGCCTTCCTGGATTCTCACAAAGCATGTGCTCAGTAAAGGCAGACCTAGAGTCGCCGGTGAGCCTCAAGTTCTGAGATAAGATGTAGACATCAGTTACACCTAGTAAGGTATAAAGCCAGTGATGCTGGTAAGAAATGGATCCTGTTACTTGAATGACTCAGTAAACTCACAACCAGCTCCACTGACCAAACTTCCAGGGTAGCATCTTACTTGAGATAAGTGATAGATTTGAGGGGCTCAAAATACTGTACTTCCTCAATTCTATAACATAGATATCTGATCACATGTTAATATATCTGAAATCTGTATGCATACATCTTACTATTGATTTACAATTAATAAATGTCACAGTCCCACACCCCACCCCCACCCCAGGATGCTAGATCATGAAATTGATGGAGCGGTTTCCAATCAAAGACATTTTGTAAAAGGCTAAATAAGATTTACCATGCAAGGCAAGAAAAACCAGTCCTTAACTGTTTACAGCATATTTTAAAATTCAGGGCATCTCAAGCTCACATGATTTCTTTTTTTTACATATATATATATATATATATACATACATATATAAAAATATATATATATATACATATATATGTATATATAAAAATATATATATATACATATATATGTATATATATATGTATGTATATATATATATATTATTGCGTTTTAGGTTTTGGGATACATGTGAAGAACATGCAGGATTGTTGCATAGGTACATACATGGCAATGTGGTTTGCTGCCTTCCTCCCCATCACCTATATCTGGCATTTCTCCCCCTTTTATGGCAGGTGTGCATGATCAAAGTGCCCAAAGGAAGTCAGATGCCTAGTAATATTTGGTTCATGGGTTACACACCCCTATGCCTTCACTCCAGTGTTGCTTTTTTCCTGGAATGCCTGTCTCATTTTACTCTGACAAGTACCTCTTCATGTTTCAAGCTTCATCTGAGCTTCATCTTCTCTGGTCTTTTTTTTTTTTTTTTCCCCTTTTGTGGACAACAGGACCTTGCTTTTCTCAAGAACTCCTGGGCTCAAGCTGTCCTCTCACCTCTGCCTCCCTGAGAGCTGGGATTACAGGTGTGAGCCACTGCACCAGGCCAAGCCTTTTCTGATATAGACCAATGCTAATCCAGAATTGGAAATGACAACTCCCTCCTCTTTGCTTTTCTTTGCCCCACAAGCTATTAGATCTGCAGTATCCCCGTTATTTCTTTGCATCTGCTTGTTTATACATGTGTTATCTATTTCTCATCCCTCATCCCTTTGGGCAAGCACAGCATGTGTCTTCATTCCTCTCCCAGTCTCGAACATTTACTTAGAACATAGTAGATATTCAAGAAGTTCTCTTGAACAAATTAATAAATACCTTCCATACTAGTCTTTGCATGTAAGAAACTCTATGAAGAACTCAGCTTTCAGAGTAACATAAAAGTAATTTGTAATCTAAAAATCCAGGTTGGAAGAGGAATCCCTTAGTAGTACAAATTTAAAACTGGAGAGCTTCTAAAATGCATGTCACTATGAAGTGGCTGGAGGCTAATGTGTCAGTCCCATTTCTCCTGTAAGTTTTCTGGCTGTGTGGTTTATTTAGATTTCCTTATTAACCTGTATTTCCATCATACACCAGGCTGAAGTTCAATCTCTACACAGCTTCTCCTGTTCTTCCTGTATGAATCAAACTGAGGATGCTCATCTTGTTGTCAAATTCACCTGATGGATAGATTTGCTACAACAAATGAAAGAACTAAATAAGCAGCTCCCATCTATTTTTTATGGTTGACATTCATTCCCAGCGAATAGCAAATGTTATCCCAGGATGAAAGCATCTATAATTCCTGAAGTTTTTATTCTGCTATAAATCATAGTGAATATTTCCATTGTGAGACTTTTTTAAAATGTAAAGCAAAAGTTAAAATACACGTATTTTTAAAATTCCTTAGAAAGTGTCACAACAAAGTTTTGTTCCAGAAAGAACTACAGCAAAGGTGGCCATGGAGAACAGCATAGAAGGGTTAAAAAAAAATCACCAGAAATATATAACCTAATTATACTTTATAAATATATATTCATGTATACATATATAGATAGATAGATGCAATCAAGAGTTCAAAGACAAGGTGCTTAATTGCAGATGCCTCTTCTCCTGTCAGTTTCAGGCTTTTGTTTTCACCATACTCCAAGGTCATCACTATGACTGTCAGAATTTCTCAACATAAGATGTTACAGCAGCAGTTGTCAGAGGCTCACAAACTCACCTGCCATTCAGACACTCCTCCCAGGGAAAACTTCACTGGAAAAGCCGGGGCAAATGGAAAAGAATTCTGGAAGAAAAGTAATAAAAACTGTGAGAGCTAACAGTGACAGAGGACTTCTTATGCGTTATCTCCATTAATCTTCATGATTGCTTGTAGGGCAGGTACTCTGATTAGTACCATTTTATAGATAAAAAATAAAGACTGACAAAGATTAAGTACCTTTCCCAAAATCACACAGCTAATAAGTGACAGAGGACCTAAAAATGGTTGACTTTCAGTTTGTATTGAAGACCAATATAAACAAAAAATTTGAAATGCCCTATAAGATTTTCCTTCTTCATTTTTAGATTTGAATTAAAGAGAGAAAAGAGTAACAGTCTTATATTTGGGCAAATTATCTCCTGGTTAGAATCGTTTCTATCCATCAGCATTTTGGGAGGCCTAACAAAGTTCCACCTGCCTGTACGGTGACTCTGATCAGTTGACCACAGTACCGGAAGGTCTGACTGTCACATCCTTCAGGTTTCCTCGTGACAGCTTTGGTCTCTACAATACAGTATTGTATCTATGTTCACCTAAACCAGGTGTGACTAAACATTTGTCATAATTCCAATTTCTTTCAACCACTCTCAATTCCAAAAATTCCTAAAAATTAAATAATAAGATGATAATTTCAAAATGTCATGTTTATAAATATTGCATAAATCACCTATTGCCTTCCCCAGAAACACTACTTGTACAATTTCTCAAGCACCAGCACTATGCTCCAGTTACTTGTACAAAGACGTCTGTATGCATTTTCTTACTCCATCATTACAAATCCCGACAGGGAGTATTACTCCATTTTACATGTGAAAAGAGTTTTAAAAGCAGAGATTAAATAAAGTGCCCAAGGTCATAGAGGCATTAAGAGGCAGAAACAAAATTTTCATAGGTCTGACTGCCTGTACAATGCAAGACACCCTCACTTCCTGCACCCTAAATGAGACTAACACAAACTTCTCAACAAAAGACTCAGAATTGGACTTTTCATCACTTTCTCTCCACTTGTTTTCTGTTTTTGTTTTTATTGTTTTTTTTTTGTTGGGTTTTTTTTTTTTTTTTTTTTTTTGCTTTTTACTTAAAAACATCTCACACGAAAGCATCCTCTGATTTTTTTTCCCCTGAGAGGTGCTGAATAAACAGTTTTGATGATGCGTGGCCACAATTGCAAACTTGTCAGAATCCAGTTATTAATCTGATACTTAGGTATTTATTGTTGTCATAAGACTCTGCACAATGGCTTTGAAAAATTGCCCTGACTCATGGTTCATATCCAAGGCTTTATCAAATGCACGTTTTTAAATATAATGCGGGTGCCATGAGGTTACAGGCACATTGCATTCATATTAAATAACACTCTATAATCCTGAAAATGAAATACTGGGTTACTTTTAGAAAAAATTCCGTCTTGCCTATATTTTTTATTCCAAAACCATAAACCATCTATGAGATGAATGTGGCATTTCCTAAATAGGAGAGACAATTAAGGAGTTTGAGAAAATAAAAAAAAATGGTCAAACATCAAAATAAAAATTAAGATTTTACTACATTTCATACAAATGCAAGCCATCATTTGAAAGTCTGGTGATTAATGCTGGAATATTTTATTCCAGTGAAGCCTCCTCTGAACCCACATCTAATCATTAGGACATCCACTGAGAAGTTTTTGGATAACCCCACAGTGCTCAAGGTTATTTCTATTTTCATTTATCAACATAGAATGTGTGGACCACCTCCTAACTCTCAGGCTTTAGGGGATGTTTTCATGGAGCCAAAACTGTTGTCATAACAATTCAGATAAATTATGTAATTCTAAACAATAAATAGACTCATAGCTATGGAAGTTTTCCCAGGTAGATTTCACACACAGATTCTAAAATAATCCCCGTCATGTCTATTATCGCCTTCCTCTCACTCATTACACCAATTATTCCCAGCTGCTGAGATCTCCATGAAGGAGAGAAGAGAGGCAAAGAGCACCCTTCCCTACCATTGGCCAATGATTCTGTTTTGTTTTGTTTTCAGATATTTAACTCAAACCCTCAGGAACTCATGCTCTGAAAGGCCATGCCCGGGTGAACTTAGAATTTTAGCAATGGCCATAATGATTGTTGAATGACTGTAAGCTCCAGTACGCTGAGCCCCAAATCAGAGGTTGCTCTCAACTAACTTCTCCCACAGCTCTAAAGACAGCCCTAAAGTAAGGCCACTAAAAAAATGTCACTTAATAAGATGCCTTATTATCTCAACATCCCCACAAAGCCCAACAGCTGGTGAATTCCCAAAGGAAGAAGAGAAAAGGAGGGGGCATTAAGGAGAGGTGTTGACAATAATGCACATGGATGAAGAAAGATGACAGTCAATGGTATAGATTGAAGAGGATGGGATATGAAAAGCACCATTACGCACTGCACACCTACAACGTACCTGGTACCGAACCACAAGAATTCCATAAGGCAAGATGCTAATTGGCACTATTGGTATTTAGACTGAACTACTCTTTGCTTTGAGGTCTACGCTGTGCATTAAAGATATTTAGTAGCATCCCTGGCTTCCTCCTAATAGATAACAGTGGCACTACCTCACCCCAAGTTTTAACAATCAAAAATGTTTTCAGATATTGCCAAAGATCCCCTAAGGACAAAACTAGCCTTAGTTTAAAACCAGTGTCATAGGTATACCAATTAAATCTCAACCCTGCCCATGAGGTAGGCATTATCATGCTTGTTTTACCAGGGAAGAAATAACAGAAAAGGGGAACCCTTATATAGAGCTAATTATGGGGCAGGCATGCTTACAAATACACTCACCTGTCACCTATTATATATATAAATCCCCATGGGTTTATATATAACAGTTAGTATTATCCCCATTTTACAGATGAGGAAGCTGAGGCACAAAGTTGGTCAAATCCTGCTTGAGATTCATACCCAAAAAGTGAAGCTTCATCAATGAGGAAACCGGCTCCTGCACTTGCCAAGCGCTGGTCCCACTGTAGGACATAGGAAATTCTGCTCCAAGTCCATGTTCCTTCCACCACCTAAAGCTGCTCCTGAAACAGAGCCAGGCATGGTAGAACGTAGGATGATGCTGTACTCACAAGTATGACTCGGAAACATCTGGGTTTCTAATGAAAATGAGCAGTAGCTTCCCCTTTGAATACCAAATCTACCACATGTTTATATGGAGTCCCCCAGGCTTACATAGCAGTCAACTTCCTAGGGAATGATAGACAAGTCTTCTCAGGGAAACACTTTATAATCATCCCTCCGACATCTAGACTCTCATCCCGCTTTGTTCACCCGCCTCAAAGAATGTATTCCACCGTAGACTATCTGCAAAGATAGTAAACCTTTACAAGCTATACCCTAATTGCTGCTTTGTTTAATATAGAAGCAGAAAATTTGGTTGAATTAATCAATTCGTAATTAAAATTTAGCCAATAGGCAAGAAAGATTACTTGCTAAATGTGCACGCTTTTCAATAAGAAAATCCCAGGTTCAAATCCTAGCTTCCGTATTCACCAGCTCTGGAAGTCTAGAGTTCCCATGTCATCAGATGGGGTAACAAGCCCCACCTCTCAGAGTTCACAGTAAGCAATATAAAGCCCCTATCAAGGGGCTGGGAGGTTGAGGTCTTTGTGGTTTAATGAGGAAAAGAAAGATGAGGGGTTAGCTAGTGAAAGAGAATGTTGGGTTTTCTTCTCACAACCATCTTTCCTCACCAAGACAGAATAAGAGATAAAGGTGAATCCACTGGGCTGGTGATTAGCAGAGTCAGACCAATTGCAGCGTCTTCTGTCTCCTCTGAAGGGAAGCAACATATTGATTCTGCTTTGAGAAATCAAGCTCTCACTTCAGGGAACATAACTTTCTTTTGCTCACAAAGAAACAATGCTAAAAAATAAAACTACTTATGCATCCTCTAGCGCATGGATTCAGATGGGCTGAGCAGTGAAAGTGACTTTCCCACAATTCCATTTTTACAATAACCCTTCTCCCAGGGGCATCAATATTAATACAGCGACACTTTCCAGGCGGGTGAATTTCTAAATCTGCAAAGCCCCCAAGGACAGCTTAACTGCAAGTCATTCTCTTCAGGATTGTAAGGTGATGCATAGCCCTCCTGGGTAGACATCCTAATGTATGCAACAGCCACACCCGTGGCAGGCAGAGGCAACAAGAGAGATAGTCAGGAAAAAAAAGATACCTGGGAATGCAGGAATAGAACCACTACACTCACCAGCCATGTAGGCAAGCCCAACCACTCCAGTGGAATCCCCAAATTATAATTTCTTTTCTCTTCATGTCCTCCCTGCTCACCAAAAACACAGACCCCTTCTGTCATGAAGGGCGAGAAGAAAGCTGGCAAAGATCCGGCAGTTTCCATGGCAGGCACTTGTGAGAAGATGCTGAGCTAAGCTTATTCTCTTCCCTTCTTCGGGCGCCCTGGGGTCCTACTTTCTGCCCTCTCCCCGCTTGTGCCCTCCCTCCCCGCTTGTGCCCTCCCTCCCCCTCTTCAGCCCCATAGTTGCCCAATTCTCCTAACTACCTTTCCCTTTCTTTTCCTCCAGAAAATCGCCGCTGTGAAATGACGATGTCTTTGTTGTCTAGTTTGAATTAGGGAGAATATTATTTTCTATGAATTAAAATACAAAATTGATTTCCCCCAAAATGTAAGTCCTAATAACACTAAACAAGAATACTAGCAGATAGCACATTTAAAGATAAGACTTATAGGCTACAAGTTTTCTACATTTGTTATATTTTTTCCCCTCTTTAACTGCTCTCAATTGCAACTAAATTTTATTTCCTTAGATTTCGAGTCTTGGAATAGAATTATATTTTGTAATTCACTGGTCATCTCTCTTAAAGTGTCCTAGGGCACCAAGATACTGTTCCAGTTTTCCATCAAAAATACCTACAGAGCTACCTGCGATGGGCCTTTCAGGAATTATTCCAATGACAGAGCCTATCTTTGAAGTAATTTACTGAGGGCTCCAGCAACCTCCCAGATTATTTAAAGAAAGAGGAAACAAAAACTACCCTTGTGGGCTGGGCGCGATGGCTCACGCCTGTAATCCCAGCACTTTCGGAGGCCTAGGTGGGTGGATCACGAGGTCAAGAGATCGAGACCATCCTGGTCAACATGGTGAAACCCCGTCTCTACTAAAAATACAAAAATTAGCTGGGCATGATGGCACGTGCCTGTAATCCCAGCTACTCGGGAGGCTGAGGCAGGAGAATTGCTTGAACCCAGGAGGCGGAGGTTGCCGTGAGCCGAGATCGTGCCATTGCACTCCAGGCTGGGTAACAAGAGCGGAACTCCGTCTCAAAAAAAAAAAAAAAAAAAAAAAAACTACCCTTGTGATGAAGTCTCTAATAAACAACCCAGAAAGAATAGAAATGACTTCCAATCAGGAAAACATTTTCTACTTAATGCTGTAAACTGAGGTAAAACAATCAACAGCTCAACATGCATTTTCAGTGGCCACTGATGGACCAGACTTTACATTAAATCACGCTTCTTGCAGGAAGTGTTTGAGCTCAAAAGAAACCAGCTTCCCCTGGTCTCAGGTACCATTTAGGCTTCTAACAAACAAGAACTTTTGAAAAGCAACTTTAAACAAGAACTTAATTTGTTTCTATTTGGTTAAGCTAAGATTGAAAATAACTCCCTCACTTTTTTCCAGGGGGGTTACCTTTTAAATGAGGATGTCTGATTTGGCAATCCAAAGCAATGCATTGCCCAGGGCATAATATAAAACAGGACCCATCTTTGAGAAAGCTATAACTGTTACCAAGCAGAGGTATTCTTTCATTCATTAAATCTTTATTGAGGGCCTACTATGTGTCAGGCACTATTTATTCTACGGGGTTGGGAAACATCAATGAACAAAACAGACAGAAATCCTCCCTCTTTGTGTAATTGGCAATGATAGTTATAAGGGATTCTAATTCTGGAAAGTAGCATTATATTTTATTTTTCAATAACTTCTCTAGCATCTAACACCGTGTTTGCACATAATATACCTCAATAAATACTCCATGGCTATGACTGTTCTGTTACTAACCAGTGTACATTAAGCACATATTATGTGCCTGGCACTGAAGGACCCAAAATGAATAAGTCCCTTTTTTTTTTTTTTTTTGAGACAGAGTCTCTCTGTAACCCAGGCTAGAGTGCAGTGGCGCAATCATGGCACCCTGCAGCCTTCACCTTCCGGGTTCAAGTGATCCCCCCACCTCAGCTTCCCAAATAGTTGGAACCACAAGCACGTGCCACCATGCCTGGCTAATTTTTGTATTTTTTGTAGAGACGGTGTTTCACCACGTTACCCGAGCTGGTCTTGGACTCTTGGGCTCAAGCTGTTCGTCCACCGCAGCCTCACAAAGTGCTGGGATTACAAGCATGAGCCACCATGCCTGGCCAAAATGTCTAAGTCTTGATCATTGTTCTTGAGAAATCGCAGGTCCTAGCACTAGCTGGTGTCAGCTGCTGCAGTGGAAGCCTATACAAGGCCAGGAGAGCAACACGAGCAGGGAACAAGACTAATTAGAGGACTTAGAAAAGGACTACTTAGAGGAGTTGCTGCCAGAGCTGAATCTTGGAATGTAAGTAGCTGAGCACCAGGTAAATGGGGACAGATGCGGGGTAAGGAAAGGGTGGGAAACACCAGGCAGAGAAAATGGCATGAACCAGAGCAGAGAGGCGAGGAACAGGCTTCTGTGTCTGGAGTGGCTACAAGATAATAAATGGTCCCTCATCCCTAGCCAGAGATGGGATCCTGTTGAGCAAATCCTCAAGGCTTCCTCAGCCTCTTGTTGGGGCAATTGGGCACCAATCCAAAGCTCACACCACTTCCAAGAAAGAAATTCTTATTCTTTGTAAAACACAGGAAAAATCACGGTCACATGTGTCTGTGAGTATGATATTTAACAAATCAGAAAAAAACTATTTTGGACTTGAGGAACAGAAACGATGCAGGGCTCAGCCCAACCACTCTTCCACAGAGGAACAGAAGAGGTCGTCGAGTTTTCTGAAAGGCACACTTTCTAGGAGCATACATGAGGGTCACTTTGATGGCCAGCCCTTAATTTACCTTCAAACACCTCCTTCAATGATGTGCCTGTTTGTCTCCTCAGTCTTGTTCACTGTAGGGAACTAAATATGCCTTTAATATTTATCTGTGCTGTGAAAACTGCTTCTACATGCATCCCTTTGAGGGAAATCGCCAAGATCAATGCAGGACTGACATATACTAAATGAAGAAACAAACAGAAATATTTATTTCTCTGTCCACAGACCACAGTGCCCCCTGAGGGTGAGAACAAATTGGCAGCAACAATATAGTACTCCAAGTGGGGCGGGCACTACCTGTCTCTAGAAAGGCCGGACTGTACGGGGTTTTTTTCTTTTTTTAATACGAGAGATCTATGCAAAAACATGACACAATGAAAATGATATTTTAAATGTGATTTCTCTGTGACTGTCCTGAGATTAGAATGTCTCAAACCTTATTTTGCTTGGGGTTTTAATAATTAGTACCATTGAGTACCAGATGTATCAAATACTTTATCCCATTAAATCCAACTCCTCCAATTTAAGTATCGTTATTAATATTTCACACATTATGAAACAAGCAACCAGACGGGGAAGGTGCCTCGCCCAAACCTCTTGGTAGCAGTAGTTCAGTTTGTATTTGAGCAAGATTCAAGATTCTTCTGGCCCCAAACCCTAGGCTCATTTTTTAGTGAACATGACTTCCCATGAGTTTGGAACATTTACTGAATATATGGATATGTAACATATAAACAAGAATGCAGTATGTCTTAGGTGAGTTTCCCCTGAAGCAGCTTTTGAGATGAGGATCATGACCAAATTACTTATTAAAGAAGGGCTAGTGAGAGACAGACTATAAGCAAATTACTTACTAAGGAGAAACTAGTGGGACAGAGAGAGACACACACATACACAGAGAGAGGGAGAGGCAGATAATTTCAGACAATCTTCCTGCAGAAGTAGCCTCAGCTAATCCTGCAGGAGAGAAGTCAGGAGCCAGGGGCATAGCAATCTCAGAGCTGTCTCACGCAGGTAAGGGGGCTGGGCAGTCCTGATGCTGGGTGTCAGTCACCAAGCCAACAGCAGCCCTGAGGATGTGAACTCTCAGGCAATCTGATGCTGCAGGAATCCTCCATTGGCCCAAAGATAGTCCTCAAAATAAGGCAAGAGGTTACTAAATTTGAAGAAGAATTGTATAGAAATATTAAAATTGATCTGAGACAATATATGCCAGCGCTGACAGGGTCCCCTATACCATTTCAAAGCAAATTCTCACAACCAAAAATATGAGCACAGGTTCATGCTCCAACAAACAGCACTAAAAACAGCACCCATCCGAGCCCCTCCCCAACAAATCTGCAAATTAGCTTAGATCTGCAAGCTCCTCTTTCTTCACCTATCTCCTTGGTCCACTGAATCAATTCCAGCCAAGGCAGCAGTTTGTCCTTACACTCAGTGTCATCAGCTGCCGGAGGTGAAATTGGGGCTCCTTTCTTTAGTTTGATCCTCAGAGTGCCTGGAGTATATCCTGTGGATACCTTTGCACCCTCCAAGTGTCAACCAAGTCATTTCCCTGCTTGTCCAGTCTTTCTAGTACTTTGACAGGTTCAGAGTCTTTGTACAGTTCCTGCTACTCCTCCTCTCTAGGAAGCGTAACTTGACTCCTATTGACTTGAAGGAGAAGATGCACAGTATAAGGTTACCAAAGCTGTAGAGACATTGGCGTGCTGCCTGCCTCTGCTGCTTACTAGCCCTGGATCTTGGGCAAGTGACATAACTCCTCTGAGTTTTCTCACCTGTTAAATGGAGAACAAGAAGGCTAGCTCAGAATTCTCATGATAACTAAATAAAATAATGTACAAAACAACTACTTATAATGGATAGCTGCCATTGTCTTTGTTATTGTTATTTTAATGTGCTCTCTTGAAACCATAACTTCCTGATGTAGCAATGGCAGCCTGGATTGAGTTCAAGTTCATGATGCTTTATCAGGAGGTCTAGCCCTTCAGAGTAGATCACTAGAGAATTTTTCCTTACTTTTCTTTGATTTCTGAGATTTCCATTTTCAAGGACCTAGAACCTACTCAAGTTATGACTGTGTCAACCCTACCCTTAGTAGCAGTAATCCATATACGCCAAACCTGATAACCAGCCAAGGATTGTATCACAGACAGAGGCAAGATATATTATGACACCTGTTTTATAACCTGGACTCCTGGCTTGCTGGAGGGTGGAGAATAGAGCAGCAATGAACCAGTTAAAAGCCACATCAGATCACAGCAGGGTTCTTGAGATAATTAAGCCCTAATGTCTTAAAGCATCCATTGTGTGAAATGAATTAATTTCTCTCTCACCCATTTAGAATGTCACAACTTATATACCATCCTTGGGATAATTGAGAAAATAGTCACTCAAATTATTTTCTGTGTCCTATAATTCATATGAGGAGCCCTAGTTGAGAAGTCATAATTGAAATTAATCTTGCCTTAGTAGATATGCAAATTGAATTTATAGAGTATAAATGACTTGTTCAATCTACGGCATATGGCAAAGCTAAAGACAGGAAAGTTCTTTGCTAAATAGCCCCCAGTGTTATTATGTAAACCCATCTCTAGAAACCATCTTAAATAAATCCCTTTAATCTTTCTCACACACACACACACACATACACAATTCAGAGAGAGAGAGAGAATTTATGAATGAGATCTGAAGCAGATCTCATTATATACAATAGAGTAATGATGTTAAATAAGGTACATGATACCCATTTAACAGTTAGAAACACACTGGATAACTCCTCATTTAATTGGGTTAGTGGTCCCTCTCCTATATGATTTCATATTTCCTTGTGCTAACATCATTCCTGGAATATATTTCACTGAATCTTAATTATGCGCTTTTGTATGCATGTTTCCACTGAATCTTGATGGCAGTTAAGCAAGTTTACTCATTTCTAATATCCATACCCTAGCAGCATTTGTCACATAAAAGGCATCAGTGTAAAAGTAAATAAACAAACTATAGTGGAGGGGAAAAAAAGTCTTTATTCTCTTAGGTTCTTTGAATGGGACCTGTGAATTAAAATGATGAAAGTAGTATTAACAGGAGAAAAGCATACACATTCCATCTGATGTTACTATTTTTTACATGCATGAAGGGTTTCACAGAAAAGAAGTGAAAACTCTAAAGGAGTGGTTTGACTTGGGGGCCTGTATACCATTTTAACAAAGGATGATAAATTTAGACAAATGACTAGACAAAGGAAAGAAGACTTTGAGTTTCTAGGGCAGGAGTAGTACAGGTCTCAGTCCTCACTCCTCAACTCTCTCTATTCTTACTCTCCAGGGGCTCTCAGCCTGATCTAGGGCTGCAAATAACACCTACACTTAGGACTTTCAGATCCAAATCTCCCCCATGTCACCCCAAACTCCAGACTCACAGTTGCTTCCACTCTTTATATCCCCTTGATCTAATTAAACTCCAGAGCTTCTGCATAGCAAAAGAAACAATCATTAGAGTGAACCAGTAACCAACAGAATGGGAAAAAATTTTTACAATCTACCCATCTGACAAAGGGCTAATATCCAGAATCTGCAAAGAACTAAAACATTGTTTTCTATTCTAAAATTCAAGCCCAAACCCATTCTTCATTCCTCCCCATCCCCTACCCCTTCACCCTTTCCATCTCAATAAATGCCTATTCCTGGCCACCACTCACTCATTTATCATGCCATAACATAATCTATTATCAAATCCTCTTGGCTCTATCTCTAACATAGAACTAGAACCTGTCCTTCTCACTATCTTTGTTTTAATTCAAGTTACCAACATCTACCAAAACTGCTTCCACAGCCTATTACCTGCTTTCCTTGCTGGTCCCAGGATTTAATCCAAAATCCTTACCAAGTGCTACTATGCACAATAGACCTTCCATGCACAATAGACCTTCACTTCTCTTCCTCATCATTTACTTCTCCTTCCACTCCTATAGCCAAGTTGGCTTCCTGGCTGTTCCTTGAGTGTGCCTGTCTTATTCCTGCCTCAGACCTTATGCACCTGCTGTTTCCTCAGATATCTCTGTGGCTCACTCCCTTTCTGTTCAAATATCACCTTATTAAAGAGATCTTCCCCAATCATTCAGTAGAAAAAAGAGCTTTGTCTTCAATTTCTCTTTATTCCTTTAACCTACCTTTTTCTTCATGGCCTTTATCACTTTCTGACATAAATGTGAGTTCCATGAGAGTCTTTGATGCTTAATAGATGTTCAATAAATATTTAAATTAATTAATTGCTTAATTAATTAATGACACTTTAAGCATTATAAAGGACTAGAATGAGATTAATTTTTCAGTTTTAATTTGTTACATGCTATAGGGGGAAATAGATTATAAAATCAGTCTCAAAAGCTTTAATAATGTTTATCTTGTGAATGTCAGGATCTACTTCCTGCCTTTCCTTCTGGACTTGGAGCTCCTTGAGTACAGTAAATATGCTTCAGTCATCTTTGTACCCCAGATCTGGCAAAATGACCTGCCCATGATAGAGGCCTGATAAAGTATTGTTGAATGATTAAGTATAAGAAAGCCAACCAATATTTTAACCAATTTAAATCAAGCAAAGAGAATTTAAGAAATTATTACACATACCCCTTAACACTGTTTACAAAAAGAGAAAGAAAAAGCTGTTTAAAAAACATTTTTTTCCTAAGATATGCAGTTGGGTTAGTAGATGTTGAACTTAGAATTCAAAAGTGGCCTTTCTGTCTCCCTAAGTAGGTGATTTGAATGCATCCCCATCTAGCCACTTTTCACAGGGAGAGGCAAAAGAAGAAAGTAGAAAGAGAGAATGGCAAATGGAGTTTTTATGGGCTGAGACTGGTGAGATGATGCCAGGTGCCTGCATTCCCTGCTGATGCGTGATAATGAGATATAAATGATACGATGGAGGGATGTCCCTGGGCTGTGCCCATGTGTGCTCATCTTCCTCCAGGCACATGTTTCCCTTTCAAGAACCAGATGAACATTTCATAATTTGAAAACTAAAATTCTTAACAGTGTGCTTTCTCCAACATCAGCCTTCTAAATTTTGTAGCCAACACAAGAAAAGGAAAGTGTATGACTGCACAGGGCTATCTGCTTGTTTTCCTGCTGTTTGCATTCAGAAGAATAGAAACATGTGGGTAAATGGAAATTACTGCTCATAGGGCAAGCCTCTCACATGGCTGTAATTGTGCCTTTCCCCGCAGATTTGGTTGCCTCTGGTCTTGTACTGCTTGCTTTGCTCACTCCCCACCCACATCCCCTTCCCTCCTTCCATCAGGTGATTAATTGTGGATCTTAAAAAGGATACTCACCAGAGTAGCAGAGAGAAATGGAAAATATTCATTTGGCATTAATGGGGAAGAAAAAGTGATCAGCAGGCATTTCATTTCCCCACAAAATTCACTTTCCTTTGAAGTTAGTTCTTAATATTGTGATGAGTGTTTCCACTGTGGTGTGCATCTCCACAGACTGCAATAAAGCCACCCTTGTTTCTCCTTTAGTTTCTGCAAGATTTTAAAGCAAAGGGCCTGTGATGGGAAAAATATTCGTATGAAATTGAATTGGGCTCTACAAGGCACTCAGATTAATGGATACGGTTCACACTCCACCACCTGGGTTTCTAACCTCCTTCTCCTGTGTCCTTGTGAAAGCCTTGGTACTACAAAATGCTTTTCCCTTCTTTCTGCCTTTCTCTAACCAGTATGGTAGTATCTAAATTCCCATCCCTTGTTTTCCAGGTTTGTGTAATTCTATGTATTAAAATCACAGATGAGATCCTTTACCTTTCCTATATTATTTTCTCAGTGCCATTTGTAGAACTGCAGCACACATTTTATTTTGACTTGAGGACTTGGATATTGGAATACATGTAGATTTTACAAGGATTCATCTTGGAACTATCTTTGGGTTCTTCAGCAGGTTCTTTCAGCAAGTTTCCGTAACTTGCCAAGTCTTCAAGAAAATATGAACGAGCACCAGACGGGAGCCTCAAAGGACTCATTTAATTGCAAATAACCCAAATAACACCCATGCAATAAAGACAACCTCAGACAGGGCTGTCATGGATTTGGGCTTATTATGAGATTGGAAAGTGGCTGAATATGTGTGGCAAATGATACCGAGTTGGGATGGGAAGCGCAATGGCTTTAAAACTCTTTGAATGTTCTTCCAGCTGGATTTGAAATAATACAGTTCCTGGTTCAGTGATTCTGGTGATGGTTCTGGAAGCCACTCCAGGCCTTGTCTTCTGTCCTCTTTATTACTCTGGTGATTTTAAGAGTTTATGACTCTTATGGCTCAAGGAGAGGGGAAAATCACCAGGCCAATTACAAAAACATATAACAAAGTCTAAGAGTAATTTTGTTTTACAGTCATCTGAAGTTTTAAAATATGATGTTCAAATATATTACAATATATACATATATATTGTATCTATATAACGGGCCTTCATTTTGTTATTATTCTGTTACAAACCACAGTTGATTTTCTCTCTACTAAAGAACAGTTTCCTTAATTTTACCCTATAGTTTCCTTCCTGCCCCAAGAACATTCCTGATTACATTCATGCATTGACTTTTGCTCACATTTTTTAATCAGGTGAATTCTTTCCTGTCCTAATATCTAATACCTTCTTTATCTTTAAGGTCCATTTATAATACTATCTTCTTGCAACATCCGTGATTCAGAATTTTTTTGTTTTACTCTAATTTATTTCTCTTACAAACACTTTTATAGATTTTATGGCACGCTGGAACTGTTCTAAGTGGCTGTCAGTGCTAAGGCTATGAAGTTGTCTTTGATGACTCTGCACTTCTGTCCTGAAGTCCCCCAGCAGCCAGCAGTTTAGTCTAGTGCTTCTCAAACACCTGGGAAATCTCTTAACAGTCTTTAACAGAAGGAAAAGACAAGCTGACAACTTGGAGAAAACATTCGCAAAATACATATTGATGAAGAACTTGTATTTAAAATATGCAAAGAACTCTTAAAACTTGTCAATAAGACAACAAACAATTAAGACGTGAGTAAAAGAGCTGAGCAGAACCTCACCAAAGAAGATATACAGATGACAAATAGGCATATGAAAAGATGTTCAATATCAAATATCATTAGGGGACTGCGAATTGAAATGGCAATGAGAGACCACCACACACCTTTTAAAATGGCCCAATTCCAAAATACCAGAACCATCAAAATTCTGGCAAGGATGGGGAGCAACAAGCGCTCCCATTTATTTCTGGTGGGAATGCAAAAATGCCTCTGATTTTGGAAGACAGTTTGGCATTTACTGACAAAGCTAAAACTAGTCTTACGATATGATCCAGTAACTGTGCTCCTATTTGCCCAAGTGAGTTGAAAACTTAATGTCTACACAAAAACCTATACACAAGTGTTTATACCAGCTTTATTTACAGCTGCCAAAAATTGGAAGCAAATAAGATGACTTTCAACAAGTAAACAGATTTGTTTAAAAGAAACTATAATTTATTTCCATGCAACATAATGATAAAAGATATAAAAAGAGATAAAAAGAAATATGCTCTTAGGCCACAAAAAGACATAGAGAAAATAAATGCATATTACTAAGTCAAAAGGCCAATCTGAAAAGGTTACATAATCATATGACTTCAACTATGACTTTCTATTTAATAGAAAAGGCAAAACTATAAGAAAGTAAAAATATCATGGTTGGAACCAGTAAAGAGAAAAGATGAACAGGTGGAGCACAGGGGATTTTTAGGGCAGTGAATCTATTCTATATGATACTGACATGGTGGATATAGGACATTTTGCAGTTGTCAAAACCCATAGAATGTTTAACACCAACAAGAAACCTTAATACAAACTAGTTAATAATAATGTATTAGGCCAGGTGTGGTGGCTCATGCCTGTAATTCCAGCATTTGGGGAGGCCAAGGTTTTAAGATTGCTTGAGGCCAGGAGTTCAGGATGAACCTGGGCAACATAATAAAACCTCATCTGTATAAAAACTAATTTTAAAAACTAGGTGTGGTGGTGTGCACTTGTGGTCCTAACCAGGGATGGTGGTGTATGCCTGTGGTCTTAGCCACTTGGGAGTGAGACTGAGGTGGTGGACCACTTGAGCCCAGGAATTCAAGGTTATAATGAACTAGATCACACCACTGCACTTCAGCCTGAGTGAGAGAATAAGCCCCTCACTCTAAGAGTAACATCATCGTCTATCAATATTAACGCATCAATTTTAATAAAAGACTCACACTAATGCAAGAGGTTAACAACAGAGGAAACTGAGAGGGAGAGGTGCATACAAACCCTCTTGGACCCCTACAGAAACCATCCAACTGACATTGTGGTGGGAGAAAGGAACCGGGGATAGGAAGGCCTTCACTACACAGGGTCCTCAGGAAAGACCACCACCATCTGACATCTGAATTATGAGGAAGGTGAGGAGAGAGAATGCCAGGCAGAGGGAGCAGCCACTGCACAGGCATAAGTGAGCAGGAGGGAGACGGGGCACAGGGAGGTGAAGAGGCAGATAAGGCTGGGCAACAGATGTAGAGCCCTTGATCTGGCTTCAGATTTTATTCTGAATAGGATGAGTCTCTGAAGGAGTTGAAGCATAGGAGAGACGTGATTTGACTTGCCAAGAGAGTTTCAGTGTATCCTTTAGGTAGAGACACTAAATATTCATGAATTTCTTGGTTCTGAAATAAGCGTCGATGGAGACTGCTTCCCACATATCCAGCCTTTATAAAGTAGAGAGCTGTCTCCTTTCTGGGTGGATGGGAGGGGGACATTGAGTCTCTGTAAACAAGACCAGTGACCCCTCTAAGTGGACACAGCCCTGCAGGGCTCACATATGAAGAGTGGGCTGGGCATTGCTTGGGTGTGGGTCTCCTGTAGGCTGTATGGGCTCTTGTGCATGGAAGGGCTCACTCTGCAACTCTTCTTTCTATGGAGCAGTGCTACATAACCTTCTACTCATCTGCTCCATGCACACGGCAGCCCCAGAAGCTATGTGGAGCAAGAGAACAAGCCCAGATCTCCCAGGCATCCCTAATCAGTTGCTGTGCTCAGCTCCTCCATCTTCAGTGGCCTCACATGTACAATAACAGGTAGCAATACCAGACTCCAAGGTTGTGGCATCCGAGCTGTCAAAGTTGTCAGAATCAAAATGGAGTTACTTGTGTTAAAACAAACCAGAAAAAGTGACAAATACAGCCAGGGAAGGCCATGAAGAGGAGGTTCTCATGCTTGTATGCCTGATCACAAAAGACTACAAAAACCACAACACTGCACAAAATTCATTACAACTTCACACACAAAAAATAATTCTATAAAGACGCCTACCCAGAAACTTCCTGTCCAATCTCAACTGGCATCCCCCTTGTTATTGACCTTTTAGCCAAAGATAATTATCTCAAAACAGTCATGTAATCCTCCTTATTTTTCCTTTAAAAACCTTTGTCTTCCTTTACTTTCCTGAACACACACATAGTTCACTATGGCACTCATATTTTCATTGCAATGCCCTATTCCCAAATAAATATCATTTTCTTTTAGAGAGTCTCTCTTTCTGTTATTTAGGTTGACAGAGACAGTGTATCTATGGGAATTGAGCTCCTGTTGGTATCCGTGGTTGAGAATTATCACTACTATCTAAGCCAGCAGCGCCAAACATCCAAGAGCCCAAGAAAAGAAGCATTGAGATTTAATCAATTTATTCTGGAAGTGCCTTTGTGGAATTATTTCCTATATTTTTGTTATTGCTTCCTTTACATATTCATTCATTCAACAAACACTCATTAAATACACCTCATATTCCAGATATACAGATATTTTTAAAACCATGACATTTGTATAAAATTAACAAAATAAATGTTTCTAGAAAAGAGAAGTATACTACTATGGATTACAATTGAAGGAACTGAACTTCAAAGGGCAGCAGTATCTGGAGTTAGCCACGGCAAGGGCATACATGGTCCTTGTGTGTGTTTGTGGCTGAGGATGCTCTGAGAACCTGGCCTGGGCAATGATGATCCCAAATGCCAACTCTTACCCCACCCACCACCAGTTGGGAGACATTATCCCTTGACTGGGAACAGGAGGCTGCTGGTTCAGACCACAGGATCATGCCTAGGGCATGCACTAGCCAGCCTCTAAAACTGCTCGGAGGATCCCATCCTGACTTCAAAAAGAAGATAGTTCTTTTTTCATCAGACATCTCTGCCCTGTGGCCACATCAACAGTGAGCATGTGACAAGCAGCAGGTATATGTCCATGCTTGCACAGCCAATCCAGACACTAGCTCTTCCAAAGACTCATTATTAGACCATCTGCAAAAAGCTGTTACAACTGGGACCTTGAGGAATAAAGAAGAGATGAACAGGAACTCGGGAGCCAGAGAGGAGCACGGAGTTCTTCCCTGTCTCTGAGACCCAGCTGCACTTCTCTCCTCTCTGCAACCTCCTGCCTTTCTCTCTGTATTCTCAGATGCAATGTACTCTGACACTCCCCACTCCCTCTCTCCAACACGTTCGTGCACAGGAATCTTCCCTTTGGTGTTCTAAGCAGGAGGTGTGGGGTGGAGAATAGAATATTAAAATTCTAAATCTCTCTCTCATCTAATGCAATTCCTTTGAGAAGACTAAAAGCTAGGCTCGATTCTTCAGTCTAGGATTAGTAAAAACATTGCAAATATAAGGATCAAACAGAGTCTAGAGAAGGGCCCAACATGTCCAAGGGCAACTGTGGCCAGAGACAACCTTGTTCCTTGTTCTCAGCTGAGAAGAGTAGCAGGGTTGACGAGGGTAGTTAATGGAACCGTCCACAATTGCACTGGTGCCTTCTGGAGGTTTGTTTTTTAAAAATCAGTTCCATTTGGAAAGCCCAAGGTAAAACAGTTTTCAGGTATTCACAAGGGCACACAGAAACATGTTTTGTTCCAGCTGCTGTGCTAGGTCGAGCTCAGCAGAATCAAGTAGCTTCCAATCTACGATTTTCTGCTAATGCTGAAAAAGGCAACCCTCATGAGCTGGAGAGAAAACACTACTTACTCACACAATTCTCCTCTTTTTCCAAAGTCACCTGACTGCCTCAGAAAGCTAGTAAGAATGAGGTGAGCAGACATGCTCTCACACTCTTCCAGCCCTTGTGGCCAGAAGCAGGGGAGGGGGAATGAGGGAATGAATGGTTGTCACTCAGACAGCAAGCTATTAATTAAATCTAACTGTTGGTCATCTAGGTATTGAAACTCTGTGTTGATCACGATGGTTAAGCAGCCTGCAAAGAGCAGTAACTGCTGTGAAGTGCAACCAAGAGATAACTCATGACCTCTGACATTTCTTCTGAAACAACACCAGGGAGTCTCAGGGATCTTGGCTCCACAGCCACCTGACTGCCAAAAAAAGAACTAGGATTTTTAGTCTTTGCTCTTGTTCTTATAGCATTTTAAACTCTCCAGTTAAAGAGAAATTAAATAAGGCTCAGCGTCATGTGGACCTGGGCTCTAGCTTTGTGGTATACCAACTCATTCTGAAACTTGCTACATAAAGGGTCAGAATCAAGAATTTAGCCCCCCGTTTGGATATAAACCATATTTCAGGGCAATCAAATAATTGGTGAAGGAAAAATTCTTGTTATAGAAGGATACTAACTAATGAACTTAGCAGAAATGATAGAGAATTATAGAAATCAAATTTGTGACACCTAATGAATTAATCAACTGGGCGATGGTTATCAATGGCTAAAAAATATCAGTGAAAGGTTAATGGGGACATTTAGCAAGTATGGCTCAGATTAACAACACCTGCTTCCATTCATCAACTGTGACATCTGTAGAAAGGAGGTGGCTGATATGATGTACTAGGAAGTGCCCCACACTATGTATAAAGAAAAAATGCTGTGAAAAGAAAACACACTGACCTGAATCCTGTCATGCCACCTGATTAACCTGCCAATTTATAGAAAATATGAGTGATAGAAGAAGATGTCAAAACAATCAAGTGGAAATAATCAGCTCAATTCAGAATGTGGAAAATTCTACATAGGCAAAAAACAAGTATCTTCAACAAGTAGTTGACATGGGAGAAAGAAGAGGAGAAGAAAATTGTAAAGGTAAGAGTCTTAATAATTATATTAACTAAATGTAGTGTGGGAGCCTATTTTATTTGATTTTAACTTTTATTCTTGTTTAAGGGATACATACATACAGGTTGGTTCTATAGATAAATTTTGTGTTGCAAGGGTTTGGAGTACATATTATTTCATCATCCAGTCAATAATCATAGTACCCAGTGGGTAACTTTCAATCTTCACCCTGTCCCACTCTCCACTCTCAAGTAAGCCCCAGTGTCTATTGTTCCCTTCTTTGTGTCCATGAGTACTCAGTGTTTACCTCCCACTTGTAAGTGAGAACATGCAGTGTTTAGTTTTCTGTTCTTGCGTTGGTTCACTTAGGATAATAACCTCCAGCTCCATCCATGTTGATGCAAAAGACATGATCTCATTCTTTTTTACGGCTGTGTAGTATTCCATGGTGTATTGTACCACATTTTCTTTATTCAGTCTACCACTGATGGGCACTTAAGTTGATTCCATGTCTTTGCTATTGCGAATGGTGCTGTGATGAACATACATGTGCATGTGCTTATTATTATGATGATGATTATTTGAGATGAAGCTTACTCTATCCCCCATGCTGGAGTGCAGTGATGCAATCTTGGTTCACTAGACATCTTCTTTCTGGGTTCAAGTGATTCTCCTGCCTCAGCCTCCTGAGTAGCTGGGATTACAGGGACCCACCACCATGCCCAGCTAATTTTTGTATTTTCAGTGGAGATGGTGTTTTGCCCTGTTGCCAGGCTGGTCTCAAACTCCTGGGCTCAAGCAATTTACCTGCTTCAGCCTCCCAAAGTGCTGGGATTACAGGAGTGAGCCACCATGCCTGATCAGCATGTGTCTTTATGGTAGAATAATTTATATTACTTTAAGCATATATCCAATGATGGGATTGCTGGGTCAAATGGTAGTTCTGTTTTCAGCTCTTTGAGAAATCACCAGACTGCTTTCCACAGTGGTTGAGCTGATTTACATTCCCACCAACAATGTATAAGCACTTTACTTTCTCTGGAGCCTCATAAGCGTCTGTTATTTTTTGTCTTTTTAGTAATTGCCATTCAGACTGACGTGAGACAGTATCAAAACTGTGGTTTTGATTTGCATTTCTCTAGTGATCAGTGATGTTGAGAATTTTTTTATAACTTGTTGGACATGAATATGTCTTTTGAAAAGTGTCTGTTCATGTCCTTTGCCACTTTTTAGTGGTGTTTGTTTTTTGCTTGTTAATTTGATTAAGTTTCTTATAGATTCTGGATATTAGGCCTTGTCAAATGCATAGTTTTTAAATATTTTTCTCATTCTGTGGGTTGTCTACTTACTCTGTTGATACCTTATTCTGATACGCAGAAGCTGTTTAGTTTAATTAGATCTCATTTTTCAATTTTTGTTTTGTTGCTTTTGACACATTTATCATAAAATTTTTGCCGGGGCCTATGTCTAGAATGGTATTTCCTAGGTTTTCCTCAAGAGTTTTTATAATTGTAAGTTTTTCATTTAAGTATTTAATCCCTCTTCAGTTGATTTTTGTATATGATGTAAGGAAGGGGTCCAACATCAGTCTTCTGCATATGGCTAGCCAGCTATCTCAGCACCATTTATTGAATAGAGGGTCCTTTCTACATTGCTTGCTTTTATCGATTTTTTCAAATATCAAATGACTGTAGGTGTTCAGATTCATTTGGGAGCTCTATATTCTATTCTGTTAGTCTATGTATCTAGTTTTGTACCAGTACCATGTTGTTTTGGTTACTGTAGCCTTACAGTATATTTTGAATTAGGGTAATATGATGTCTCCAACTCCGTTCTTTAAGCTTAGGATTGCCTTGGTTATTTGGGCTCTTCTTGTTTCCATATGAATTTTAGAATATTTTTTTCTAATTCTGTGAGGAACGTCATCGGTAGTTTGATAGAAATAGCTTTGAATGTATAAATTGGTTTGAGTAGTATGGTCATTTTAACAACACTGATTCTTCCCATCCATGAGTATGAAATGTTTTCCCATTTGTTTCTGTCATCTCTGATTTCTTTCAGCAGTGTTTTGCAATTTTTGTTGTAGAGATCTTTTGCTTCCCTGGTTAGCTGTATTCCTAGGTATTTAATCTTTCTGTGGCTGTCATGAATGAAATTACATTCTTAATTTCACACTCAGGTTGGACATTATTGGTGTATGAAAATGCTACTGATCTTTGTACATTGATTCTGTATCCAGAAACTTGGTGATATGGTTTGACCATGTCCCCATCCAAATCTCATCTTGAATTCTCACGTGTTGTGGGAGGGACCCAGTGGGAAGTAATTGAATCATGGGGGGCAGATCTTTCCCTTGCTGTTCCTATGATAGCAAGTCTCACAAAACCTGATGGTTATTATAAGGGGTAGTTTTCCTGCACAAGCTCTCTTTTTGCCTGCTGCCATTCATGTGAGATGTGACTTGATGCTTTTTGCCTTCCACCATGTCTGTGAAGCCTCCCCAGCCATGGTGAACTAACTGCAAGTTCAATAAACTTCTTTCATTTGCAAATTGTCCAGTCTCAGGTATGTCTTTATCAGCAGCATAAAAACAAACTAATGCACTTGGCTAATGGTGTTTCTCAAATCTGGGAGCTTTAGGGCAGAGACTATGAGATTTTCTAGCAATAAAATCATATTGTCTACAGAGATAATCTGACTTCCTCTCTTCCTCTTTGGATGCCTTTTCTTTCTCTTGCCTGATCACTCTGGCTAGGACTTCTAATACAATGTTGAATAGGAATGGTGAAAGTGGGCATCCTTGTATCGTTCTGGTTCTCAAGGGGAATGCTTTCAGCTTTTTATTCATTCGGTTATGATCTTGGCTGTGGATTTGTCATAGATGGCTCTTATTATTTTGAGGTATGTTCCTTCAGTGCCTAGTTTGTTGGGTTTTTTTTTTTTTTTTTTAAGATGAAGGGATGCTGAATTGTATCAAAAGCCCTTTCTGCATCTATTGAGGGACTGTGTGGTTTTGTTTTTAGTTCTGTTTATGTGCTGGATCACATTTGTTGATTTGCACATGCTGAACCAACCTTGCATCCCACAGATAAAGTCTACTTGATTGTGGTGGATTAGCGTTTTGATGTGCTGCTAGATTCACTTTGCCAGAATTTTGTTGAGGATTTTTGCATTAATTTTTATCAAGGATAACGGCTTGAAATTTTATTTTTCTGTTGCATTCTGCCAGGTTTTTTAATCACGATGATCCTGGGCTCATAGAATGAGTTAGGGAAGAGTCCCTCCTCCTCAATTTTTTGGAATATTTTCAGTAGTAATGGTACCAGCTCTTCTTTATACTTCTGGCAGAATTTGGCTGTGAATCTATCTGGCCTTGGGATTTTTCTGGTTGGGAGGCTTTTTATTACTGATTCTAAAGTAATTATTGGTTTATTCAGGGTTTGAATTTCTTCCTCATTCAGTTTCGGGAGAATGTATGTGTCCAGGAATTTATCCATTTCTACTAGATTTTCTAGTTTGTATGCATAGAGGTGTTCATTATAGTCTCTGATGGTTTTTTGTATTTCTGTGGAGTTGGTGGTAATGTCCCCTCTGACATTTTTGTTTGTGTTTATTTGGATCATCTCTGTTTTTCTTTATTAGTCTGTGAGTCTATCAATCTTATTTATTCTTTCAAATAAAGAACTTCTGGTTTTATTGATCTTTTGTATGGTGTTTTGCTTCTGAATTTCATTCAGTTTCGCTCTGATTTTAGTTATTTCTGTCTTCTGCTAGCTTTGGAGTTGTTTTTATACTTTTTCAAGGTATGATATTAGGTTGTTAATTTGAGATCTTTCTAAAATTTTCGTGTAGACATTTAGTGGTATATACTTCCTTCTTACTACTGCTTTAGCTATGTCCCAGAGATTCCAGTACATTGCATCTTCGGTCCTCATAGTTTCAAAGAATATCTTGATTTCTGCCTTAATTTCATTGCTTACCCAGAAGTTATTCAGAATCAAATTGTTTAGTTTCTATGTAATTCTATGGTTTTGAACAATCTTCTTGGTATTGATTTCAATGTTAACTGTGCTGTGGTCTAAAAGTATGATTGGTGTGATTTCAGTTTTTTTTTTTTTTTATTTGCTGAGAATTGTTTTATGGCCAATTGTGTGGTTGATTTGAGAGAATGTGTCATGTGCAGATGAAAAGAATGTATATTCTGTTGTTTGGTGGTGGAGAGTTCTGTGGATACCTGTTAGGTCCATTTGATCAAATATTGAGTTTAGGTCCTGAATATTTTTGTTAGTTTTCTGATTTGATGATCTGTCTAATATGATCAATGAGATATTAAATTCTCCCACCATTATTGTATAATTATCTAGTCTCTTTGTAGGTCTCTAAGAGCTTGTTTTATGAATCTGGATGCCCCTGTGTTTGGTGTATATACATTCAAGACAGTTAAATTATCTTATTGAATCAAACCCTTTGCCATTGTATAATGCTCTTCTTTGTCTTTTTTATTTTTATCATTGTTGGTTAAAAGTCTGTTTTGTCTGATATTAAAATAGTAACCCCTGTGCTCCAGCCTAGGCGATAGAGCAAGACTCTGTCAAAAAAAAAAAAAAAAAAATAGCAACCCCTGCTTTTTTTTTTTTTGGTTTTCATTTGCTTCGTAGATTTTTCTCTATCCCTGTACTTTGAGCTTGCAGATGTCCTTACATGTGTGATGGGTGACTTAAAGACAGCATACAGTTCAGTCTTGCTTCTTTATCCAACTTGTCACTCTGTGCCTTTTGATCAGGGCACTTAGCCTGTTCTCATTCAAACAACATAAATATTTGTGGATTTGATTCTGTTATCGTATTGTTAGCTGGTTACTGTGCAGAATTGACTGTGTAGTTGCTTTATAGTGTCAGTGGTCTATTTACTTAAGTGCATTTTTGTGATAGCTGATAAAAGTTTTTCTTTTCCATACTTAGCCCTCCTTTAAGGACCTCTTGTAAGGCAGTTCTGGTGATAATGAGTTCCCTTAGCACTTGGTTATCTGAAGAGGATCTTATTTTTCCTTCACTTATGAAGCTCAATTTGACAGGATATAAAATTCTTGACTGAAATTTCTTTTCTTTAAGAATGCTGAATGTAGGCCCCCGATCTCTTCTGGTTTATAAGGTTTCTGCTGAAGGGGTTTCCTTTGTAGATGACCTGTTTCTTCTTCCTAGTTGCCTTTAATATTTTCTCTTTCATGTTGACCTCAGAGAATCTGATGATGACTATGCATCTTAGAGATGGTTGTTTTTTACAGTACCTCGCAGGGCTTCTCTGAATTTCTTGAATTTAAATGTTGGCCTCTCTAGTGAGGTTGGGGAAATATTTATGAAAAGTATCCTTAAATATGTTTTTCAAGTTGCTCATTTCCTTCCTTCTCTTTCAGGGATGCCAGTGAGTTATAGATTTGGGCTCTTTACATAATCCCATATTTCTTGGAGGTTTTGTTTGTTTTTAAAATTCTTTGTTTTCTTTATGTTTGCCTGACTGAGATAGTTCAGAGAATCAGTCTTCAGGTTCTGAGACTCTTTCCTCAGCTCGTTCTTGTCTCACATGCCTCTTTCCTTTTCCTTCTATTCTTCTGTTAATATTTGCAATTATATGATGAAATTCCTGCAGTGTGTTTCCCAGCGCTATCAGATCAGTTTGGTTCTTTCTTAAAACGATCATTTTGTCTTTAAGCTCCTGCATTATTTTATTATAATCTTTAGATTCTTCGAATTGGGTTTTTGACTTTCTTCTGAATTTCAATGATCTTTGTTCCCATTCATATTCTGAATTCTGTGTTCTGTCATTTCAGCCATTTTAGCCTGGTTAAGGACCATCACCGGGGAACTAGCGCAGTTATTTGGAGGAAAAAAGACACTGGCTTTTCAAGTTGCCAGGGTTCTTGCACTGGTCCTTTCTCATCTGTGTGGGCTAATGTTCCTTTAACTATAGTGGGATTTGAGTATAGTCAGTTGTCTTTATTTCTGGATGTTTTCAGCTGGCTAAGTATTTGTGCAGGGTCTTTATTTATAGCTGAATTCTTATTGTTCCTTTCACAGCAGTGGAGGGGTGATACAGCAGAGTATTTTTGGTGTTGAAGTTTAGTCTATGATCCAGTAGGTGGCACTTAAGTGCAATGACTGGTAGGCTCTTGCTCAGCCAAGTGGCTCCACTGTATTTCCTCATGATTGCACCTGTGGTCCCTTGCAGTTCTCTGAAAATGTGGGCTCCTCTACCACTCAAATACTGGATTCAGATCTTGGCTTGGCACTCCTGGGCTGCACATCACATCCCTGGAGCTAGCTCAGGCTTTATGTTACCGCCAAAACTTGAGGGTAGCAGGGGCAGAGACCTTGGCAGTGGTAATGGCAGAGGGCCTTTCACTTGTCTCTCAGGGCTGCACCCCAGGAAAATGCAAAGCAGCTATCAATCAGAGCAATCAGCCTGGAGCAGGGCGGCTGTGTTGTGGGCCCAAGCTGGGCAACCCTGCCTGATGATGAGTAAGAGGATGGGGAAGCTTGTGAAGAAGACAGACTGGGGTCTATTTTAGATCTTAATTGCTAAGAAAAAAATTTAAAAACTCCCAAAAGACAACCAAAAGAAAGAAAACCTGAGTTGAGTATTACATGCTATGAAGCAATTTTTTTTTTTTTTTTCGTTTTTTTTTTTTTGAGACAGAGTCTCGCTTCGTCGCCAGGATGGAGTCCGGTGGCGCGATCTCGGCTCACTGCAACCTCCCCCTCCCAGGTTCAAGCAATATTCCTGCCTCAGCCTCCCGAGTAGCTAGGACTACAGGCGCGAGCCCAGCTAATTTTTGTATTTTTAGTAGAGACGGGGTTTCACCATGTTGGTCAGGATGGTCTCAATCTCTTGATCTCGTGATCCGCCCACCTCGGCCTCCCATTGTGCTGGGATTACAGATGTGAGCCACCGCACCCGGCGTCTATGAAGAAATTATTAAGGAAAGTTGGTAATTTTGTTTGTTATAATAATGTTGTGCTTGTGTCTTTTTATAGTGCACATCTATAAAAGTTATATATGGAAATATACACAGGTAAAGTAATATGCCATATTGAATTTGCTTAAAATAAGGAAATTTTCTGCCAAAAAAAAAGGAAATTGCAGGGGGCGAAAGAAGAAGGTGAAAGAAGAAGGAAGAATGGAGAATGACAAGGTGTTAATAATGGTTGAAGATGGGTGATAAGGCTAAATCTGAGTTTGAAAATGTTCATTTAAAAAAAAAAAACATTGCAACTTAATTATTTGCTGTGGGATATTGGACATGTTTTAAAATTTTCTGATTTGATTTTCTCATTAATGAAACAGGGATAAAAATGTTTTTCCTTCCATGATCGCTTTGGAGATTAATTAGTATAATAGGCCTGAATAATGCCAGGCTCCTACTAAGTACTTAATAATACAAAAATCCCCTGTAGATATCATGGAATATCCTTAACACTTTGTTTAAACCAGTCCTTCTGACTGAGCAAATTCCAGCTCAATAAAGTTGCAAACAGTGTTCCTTTTGAGTCCAGATTCAAACATGTCTTTTCATCTGGATGTTTTTTGAGGACATGGATTCTGTCTCATTTTTGCCTGAATTCCTATATAACAGGGTGCCGGCTGTCTAGTGAAGCTGTGTTTGTCAGCTGCCTGACTGAATGAATGAGCGAATGAATGATGCCTGATAATTTAGTCCATTTAAAGCATGGTTAACATGCAAGTGAATGAAAATATGACATAGACTATAAGAGGAGGAATGGAAAGAAAGATAGAGTTTGTGAGAAGACTGAATGAATTAAAATGGGCAGTGGAGAAGAAGAAACGCTCAACTGTAAACTCTTCATCAGGAGCCAGGCAATCAGTGGGAAGAGGCATATGAGACAAGGACAAAGAAAGAGTGGTCAGGAGACTGGAAAAGTACAAACAGAGGGAGAGAGCACAAAAGCACAAATGCAATCCTGTTCAGAGCCAGTGAAACACCTTCTCAACAGTCCTGAGAGCAACAGAGCATGCATTCAGATGGAAACTTTATAGCTTACAGACCAAGAATTAGTTAGACCTTTGTTCATGGCTGAACAGTTCCCTTAAAAGTTTACAGAAAAATTCTGCAAAATTTACTTTTAGGTATTTGCATCTCCTAAAACAAGAACCATGTCTTTAAATCCAGATAATGATAAACCATGTCTGAGTGAAGCATTGAAATGAAATAGAAGAGCTTAGTAGAAAGGCAAAAAGGTTATATTTGAGGAGAGAATATTTAGAATTAGTCAGAAATGTGCAAAGATGTATGGGATGTGAGAAGATCCATTCAGTACATCACCTAGGATTTTGAAGAACTAGAACAGCACAACAGGAATTGTTAATGCAAGAGCTCAGCAAAAGAATCTCATTTTGCTCAAAGCCAAAAATGGATACTTCAAGTTGATTTCCATTAAAGGAAAATGGCAATGTAATAGAAAATGTGTTATATACAACATATCTCATTATAGAGAATATCTTTTTGGAAAGCAATATCAAAATCAGAAATGATGCGATCAGAAATTAAAGGAATTGGAAAGTAATCTGTTGTATGTTTCAATTTTTAAAACACTATTTGAAGGGGTTCTTATTGATAAATAATAGATGGATAATAAAGTCAAGTTAAAGGCACTGAGTTTATCTTGAATAACAGGAAAATCATTTGTAACCCAGTAAATATCCCCATGCCTCAAGAAGTATGCCAGAGTATAGATAGGAATGGATGAGGCTATTTTTCTTTGCATATCATGTCAAAAACAGTGTGACAAATGGGGACGCAAGTTTGAACTGTCTGAGGCTTTCAGAAGTTGGAAGCCTTTTAAGAGATCTGATTAATTTAACATGTCAAATCTAATGGTGAATGAGTTCAATTTCTCCAAAGAGCAATTAGTCAACAGAATAAATTAACATGAGATATTGTCAGATGCAAAGACTGTGCTCATTGCCAAAGATGAAACACTTTTACTGCTATTATTGAACTTGCTTCTTTGTTCTATGAAGGGCTTCTGTGACATAATTCCCTCACTGACCCCAATGCTTAGAATGAGCTGCCATCATTTCTCCCCTGGACCACTGCAAAAGCCTCCTAATTTGTTTTCCCTTAGCCACTCTTATACACCTCCTGTCTGCTCTTTGTATACTATCCACATGATATTTGAAAACCACGAAACTCTTTTTGAGAATGTCTCAATAACATTCCATTGTGTTTGGGATAGACAAATAAGATTAGGGTATCTTGTAAAGCCCAGTCCCTAAATACCCCTCAATTCCAGCCACCTCCCCCGACCCCACACCACTTTCCCATATTCTTTGGCCTTCTTTCATTTCTTTGCTCTTGCCTCACTATCTCTGAATCTTCTCACATCCTGTTCCCTCTTCCTGAAACACTCTTTCCCCTCCCCAGTACCTCACATACTCAACTTCTTCTCATTCTTCAGACTTCAGGACAGATCTCAGAGCTACTTACTCAGGAGAAACTTCCTGACTTCCTGATGAGGCCATGCTTCTCTATAGTGTATTCTCACTGCCTCCTGGGCTCTGGTCTAGCACCTGTCATGGTCTCCACATCCTCATTATAAACCTATAAGCCCTTTCATTTGTGCTTCCAAAGCCACCTCTCAACCAAATGCTCCTTCCAACACCACCACGACTCTTCATGTTGTCTAATGCGGTGGTCCCTTCTCTGTCACTTGACATCTCATCAGCATTTGACACAACTGAAAACTTCCTTCTACTTAAAACCCTCATTCCTCATGGAATTAAGGACATCACAACCACGCAGTCTTCCTTCTACCATGTTAGCCACTGGTTCTCAGTATTAGCTTTTGTCTTCTCTTCCTCAGCCAGATCCCTTGATCTTGGAGCACACTGAGCTAAGAACTGGGCTCTCTGTTCTTCTCTGTCTGCATCTCTTCCCTGTGTGATCTCAGCCAGTCCCATGGTTTTAAGTACACCTGCATTATAATGGCACCCACATTTATGAATCCAGACCCAGACATAATCACTGAGCTCCTTACTAGTCTATTTAACTATGTACTTGACATCTCCTTTTGGAATCAATAGTCATCTCAAATTTACTCAGTCAAAATAAAATTGTTGATGACATGCACAAGAACATGCACAAGCCCATCCCAATCTTTGGCATCTCAAGAAATGGTTCTACCACCTATCCATGTGCTCAAGCCAAAACCTTGGTGTCAGCATTGATTATTCCCTGCTTTCTTCCCAAACTCCTGACACACTCAATCCATCATGATGCTCTATTCGTTCTCCCTTAAAATGATGTCATACCTCTAACCATTTCTCTACAACTTTATGGCAGCCACTATGTTTCCCATTGCATTTAGGGTAAAACCCAAACTCCTCAACAAAGTTGGCAAGGCGCTATACATCTACCCTTCTGGCCTCATCTTCTTGTCTCTCTTACTTCTTTGCTAAGCTCCACGCACAGCAGCTGAGAGGGAAACCCTGAGCTAAATGCTATCAGGAGAATCAAGTAGAAAAAAAAAATGGGGAGGTTAAGTGGAAACTAAAACTAAATCCCTATCTTTCTTGGCAGAGAATTAGTAGATCATAACTAAAACTGAAAAAGTCAATAAGTAACATTTGTCTATTATTTAGAAATATGAAGGGAAATACTAAAATAATCTACAAAATGTATTTTAAGTGATTGTTTATGGAAACAAGAATTAAGCATGGTAATGGTGAGAACTGATGAAGTATGAAAATTCCCATTTTTATTATAAATCTCAAATGCAATTTAACTTTTTTTTTTTTTTTTTTGAGAGAGAGTCTCATTCTGTCACCAGGTGCCAGGCTGGAGTGCAATGGCACAATCTCGGCTCACTGCAACCTCCGCCTACTGGGCTCAAGAACTTTTAAAGAATATATACTACTTCGAGAAAAATAAAACTTGGGGAAAAAAGTATTGAGGAAAAGACAGTAAAATCTTGTGAAGAGACAGATAAAACAGGGAGAAAATCCAGAAGACCTGTAAAATGTTCTATAATTTTCAAACACAAAAGAGAAAATTACCAAGAACATCTTTTATATTTGATTGAGGAGAGTTAAATTTTGAAGAAAAGATAAGCTGTGCATGTACCACTCTTAGTTACCTGAGCAACTGGAATTCCTAGTGATGATAATATTTTATAATGTAAAAAGTCACATGCAAATTAAGTAAATAGTAATTAGGGGCAAAGTAACACACGGCACTGACAGGCTGCACTTTGGTAGACAGTCTAGGACAAGGTTGTTCCAAGTCAAAGGATGAGATAATGAAGAGAAGAACTAAGGACCTAAATTTGGTCTGCTCTCCTGCAACTTTGCTGGATACTGCAAGCACACTGCACCTCTCTCGAATTTTGATAAAGCCAGAGTAGATCATAAATAAACACTTCATGCCTCCATACTGCCTCATCTATGTGACTATAGTTCTCACCCTTCTTTGAGAACCCTTTGAAGAAGTAAAGCAGGTGACTCTAAACTCATGCCCCACTTTCACACTTGCCCTTGCCAGATTCTGTCGCTTAATAGTCAATCAACAACTATTTGTTGAACAAACGAACAAATAAAGGAATGAACAAAGACTCTTCAAAAGATGTGGCATAGCCAGGAGCTGCCCCCTCAAATGGGGTATAAAAGCTATCAAAAGAAATTGCTTCTCCCCAGCCTGGTTGTGCTCACTAAGATCTTGAGTCTGTACTGTTGGTGGGGCTAATCTGGGCTTTTTAGCATTGAAACTTGATAGAGCCTCTCAAAGTGTAAGGGAGCTATAATGCTCCCTGTGGAAAACCAAAACTTAAACTAGACAACTTCTGTAAACACATAAACATATAAGTATATGCAGATCTATGGAAGCATTTATGCACTCTCACATACAAGCAGCCTTCCTATTTCCCGTGGGTGAAGCAGGTGATTACCTATGGCATAATTTGAAGGGCACAAAGTGGCCCACCAGCCCAAAAATGCCTCCCTTTCTAACTAGCCATAAAACTGACACATCTTTATTATACTTGTCACTTCAATTAATGTTATTTTTAGAAAGTCCCTTTTAAAATTCAAGCACATTGTGTAAAAAGGAAACATTGATTCGGGGCTGATGGTGGGATGGAAGGAAGGAGATCTCATGAGTATGAAATCTGTGAGTCCATCACTAACTAGCTGTGTTATCTTATAAAAGTTAGCTAACTTCACGAAATTTCTATTTATTAAACTGTAACATATAGAAAACTCCAACTTCATAGTGTTATTATAAGAATAATAGAGTATTTGGTAAACTGTAAACCCAAATTTAGTTCCTATTACATCTTGGGGTTTTAGGGTTATAAGATAAGCTGGAAGAGATCAGAGCCTTGAGATATGGAATACAAAACAAGAAATTTTGTGGACAAGAAGGATGAGATGTTGGAAGAAAGAGTAAAGAAAAATAAATTATAGAGACACTTTACCCATTCTCCTCACTTGGTGGCACATACGCTCAAACAGGACCCTTCCCTTGATTCTTACTGACTCTCCAGCCGCCTAACTGCACCGAGTCCTCAGTGAACACAGAATTCTTTTCAAACTGTGGGTGATGACCCTTTAGTGAATTGTCACCAATTTAATAAGGCATGGCCGGCATTTTAATAAATGAAATAGAATTGAAGAGATGAAGAAAGAAAAGAAAAAATGTACATTGTGTATGGCAAGGGTACATACTGTCTTGGGAAGGTTTTGTCTTTTGTTGCAGTGGTATTTGAGTGTGTACATGTGAGTGCTGGATCGCAATGTAAAACATATTGCTTACTACTAGTCACAATCAAAGCAATGTAAAAGCTTCTGCCATATGCCATAAGCATGCTAAGATACTTTTAGCTTCCTAAGTATGCAATACTCTTTCATCTCTCTAGGCCTGTGCAGATGCTCTTCCTTTTAGTGCGAGGTCCTTTTGCCCACCCTAGTCCAAATGAGATCTCTTCTCAGCAACACACAGCGAAAGCTTAGTTACCTGCAGTGTGACTCCACATCCCCACCCCAATATTCTCCTTTGTTCCCTTTGTTCTCCCTGTGACAAGACTGCGCTCTGTCTGTACCTTGGTCACATTCATTGTATTTAGATTTAATCAATTCTGTCATATTTTATTTGCAGTTAATTGAACACCACTTGTCTGCCTACTAAATTCTTAGCTTTTTGAAAGTAGAAACTCTCTCTCTCTCTCTCTCTCTCTCATCTTTTACTCCAAGAGCATGTTGTATTGTAAGTGTGTTCAAAATGCTTGCTAAACCAGCACATAAAAGATAAGCTGGAAAATAGAAAAGCCATTTTTTTTCTTCTGTTGAAAAGTGGTTCCTAAGCAGCCAGTTGCTTCCTAAGCAACTCTCCCAAGTGGGATTTATTCAGTTATCATGCAAGACAGGACAGAAAGCCCCCACCAAGATGACTCTGCAAGTCTACATTCATCTGCCACTGAGGAAAACTCTGGAGTTACTCATGAATGATTACTTGCCGAGCGTAAACACAAAATTGATATGAGGACACCTTCAAATCTCAAAAAAAATGTATAGATGCTTTAACAGAATGATCCACCAGGCCAATATCCTTGACTCAAAATGTCAGCAAAGGTTGTCCCTTCAAAAGGTAATAATGTGTTTCTATAAGACATGGAACACTTTAAATCAATATATATTGTATTAAAGCCTTGCTTTTGGTGGATAGTTTTTTTTTAATAAAACATCAAAAGATGAAAGAAAAGTAGTTTCAGCCCCCTGAATCCCTGGGGAGGTACAAGTCTTTACATTCTGCTGACATGGACACAGAAAAGAGCCAGGGGCAGGGAAATGAAGTGAGGCCACTGTTTTCCCATCAGACTCGGTATTCCAACTGGTTTCTCTGGGGGCAGTAGCTGGCACAAAGGTCCCAGCCCCTCTAGGATGGGATAAGCTTTGAAGTAAGATGCAACAAGGAGGCAGAATCAATTATTGCTGAGGAAGCCCATTTCTCATTTCATCACAGGGAAGTTTTATTCAGTAAGTCTAAATTTGGCCATAAGTTCTCTTTCGTTAGCACAGGAGCTAGAATGAACTTCCGAGAATTATTCAAATCTGTGCTTTGGCCTGTTCCAGGCTCAGCTACTCTCAGACTTGAATGGGCAGTTGAATCTTCTGCGGACCTTCCTAAAATGCACATTTCTGGTTCAAGATGTTTGAGTTCCTGCATTTTTCACAAGCTCCCAAGTGGCTCTGGTGTTCTGGTCCCTGGAGTCTGATGCCAAGTCTTCATCAACTCACTCTTTCCCACACTGGGAAATAGCAGACAATCAAGGAGTAAGGAACCCATGTGTTTCCATCCTTGTTTATACAAGGTACTGTAAGCAATAGTCCTCATTTAAAATAAAAATAACTTAAAACTTTTTTCAAACAAAGGGAAAGAGCGCAGATCTACATCTAGGTCCTGTAGTGTGACATTCAAAGAGAAAGATGCTGTTTTGTCTAATCCCAGCATAACACTAGCTATGACTCTCATTTCATCAAACAGCAAACTAAGACTCATATATTAATGTTTTCAAAGTCATCTAGGCAGTAAGTAACCAATGTGGGATTTTAACTCAGTTATTTCTGATTCCAAAGTTTATAGGCTTTCCTTTATTTTGGCTTCTCGAGTTATTAGTTAATAACACTTTCATTTAAACTCAGTTTAATGGATATGTGCATAGAGAGAGAGTGAAATATAGATCGTGTGTGTGTGTGTGTGTGTGTGTGTGTATGCAGTGTTTGTGTACAAAGAATGAGGAAGAGAGGACACATCGATGACGAGGACCTGTTGAAAGCCCTCCAGAATCACACAGTCCCCCAGAAAGAAAGGCTCATGAAGAGCGTGAAGACGTCACTCTGATGCAACAAGCCTAGCTCTGTAGTGGAGGCATTGGCTGAAAGGCACACTTAGCACAGAGTGCAGCTCTTGGAACAGTTGCCACCTCAGCTGGTTTTGAAGGATGAAGAGGAATTTATTTGCTGAAGGAAGGTAGGTGCATTGCCAGGTGGAGGAGATCGCTGGAGAAGTCATGGAACCGTGACATAAATTTTATGGTTTTTAATAATTTTTGGTTAATGACCATGGGGGATTCCTTCACTTACTCATTCCAAAGTTAATTAATAGGTTATTGTTTTTAAAGGTTCTGAGTAATAAGAGACTGACACATCAATTATATGAGTTTTTTTTTTTTCTTTCAGACAAAATCCCTTCATTTGTCCATCCAGGATACCACAGATAAAAGTCATTTTTTACCCACAATAATTTCTCAGCCTCCAGCTGATAAAGCAGACAAAAGAAATTAATCCAGCTCCATGGCTTAACCCAGCCACTGCCTTCCCTCCCAAGCCTGAGATGACTGATTGTGATGACAAAAAATGATACCTTTATCTTTCTTTTCCAGGCTCTGGGAGATGGGCTGCTTCTCCTCTCAGTCAGAGAGCTGTTACAAACCAGTAAGCACACAGTATTCAAATGATACCACACAAGCTAAAATGCCTGGGCAATATCAAGCTAATGGTTATAACTTAAATAATAAAAATAAATAGGCAGATTCTAGGTACAGTTTACTGAATCAAGTGAAGAGAACTCTTTAAATGGCAAATTTTCAAAACACCTCACTGCCCGAGGTCCTCTGACACATTTGTGTAATGGACTGATGCTCTGTTCTGCTCCCCAGCAATGACACTCTGGGCTTGAGCTTCCTATGCCTTCTTTTAGCCATCACATTCCCTTTCTTTTTTTCTTAACATTCCTTTTTTTTCTGAAAGAGTAGATTTTATCAGATTTCATGAGAACTTGGCAAAAATAAATAAATAAATAAATAAATATTTTTTAAAAAATTTTTTAAGAGTATATTTTATTTTTTATTTATTTATATTTATTTATTTTTTAATTTCAATTGGTTTTGGGGGAACCAGTTGTGTTTGGTTATTTCTGAGATTTTGGTGCCCCCATCACTGAAGCAGTGTACACTGCACCCAATGTGTAGTCTTCTATCCCTCGCCACCCACATCCTGAGCCAAGACTACAGAACCACCTCCCATCCCTCACCAGCTCAGGTATTTCATCTCTACAAAGAGTTAAATTCCAGGAGGCTGATGTTCCCAAGTTATAGAAGCCAGTGAAGTCTAAATCACTCCTGGTCAGAATGCAAATGGTAGGCCCCTCTAGACATTTATCTTCTTGCCTTGTTCATATTTATATAATGCTTCAAATATTCTAGGATATTAGATTATCCTTGTGGAAATGAAAATAAAATTAGATCCCCTAACAATAAGTAATAATCTATCATAACCATATCAAAGAGTTAAAAAAATAAAAACTTGAAAACAGTTGGTAGAAAACAGTGAGGATTATTTTATGGCCTCACAAAAAAACACAAAGAAATAATTTTTTAAGAAGACATGATGAGGGCAAACTTAAAGAAAGCAGTTAATATAGTCGACCACATACAAATCTTAAAACTACTTTCTATGAAAAGAAACCATTTGAGAAGCGTGAAAAAAATATATAAGAAAACAGAAAGATAATATTTGGAATGCATATAACCCCCAAAGTATTTGTTTCTAAGATATCTAAGGCAATCTACAATTCAATGAGAAATACATGGACAAGGATGTTCACAGCAAGGCTGCTTCTAATTACAAGTGTCTGGAAACAGCCCAAATGCATACCAAGAGGAAAATGGATAAATAAACTGAGGTCTGTTCAGCCATTTTAATACAAAACAACAGCTTGAAGGACTGAGTTGAATGAGAGCTATAATCTGTAAACATGAATGATTATCATAAACATAGTGCTGACTTTTTAAAAAGCAAACTTGCAAAGGATGTATACATTAGAATCTGTTTATATGATATTTAGAAAGGGGAAATGATGCCATACATGTAGTAAATAGAAAGACATTCATGAGAATTAGAAAATTCCCAAAATTATGCAAAATTATGCAAAATTCCCCCAGGAAAGCAAAATTATGATTCCCTCTGGTTAGAGAAAAGGGTGCTGATTGAGGAAGAGAATGCCAAAGACTTCAAGTATTTTGGTACTATTGTATTCCTTAAACCAAATTTTATGTTTTTATAAATATTGATTTTATTATTCAGTATACCTTTTAATATGTTAAGAAAGACTCACAATAAATATGTTTTTCAAAAGGAGTAAAACATGAAATGTAAGGTTGACCTGACCTTCAAGAAGAACACCACAAGATAAAGTGGGAAGTTGAGGGGCAGAGAGAAGAGAAAGAGAAAGAGAGAGAGAGGTGAGATACATGTATTCTAATAACGCTTTAGTAACAGCTCCCAAAGTAGAAAATAAAAGGGAAAAATACACACAAACCAATAATAGGAAAAACTTCTTAGAATTTAAAAAATACATGAAACTTCGGACAGGGCCCAAATGATGCCAAATCAAGACCCGTACATATATATCATGATGAACTCCAAAGAAATGGAGAACACTCAAAAACTTCTACAGAGACAAAAGAGTACTTACAAAGGAAAGATAACTAAACTGATATGACTCCCTGTTGACAGCATTAAATACAGAAAGACAACAAAATACTTTCTTCAAGAATCTAAGGAAAACATTTTTATCAAGAATTTTTTATTCAAGCTATCCAATATTCAAGAGTGAGGGGAAAATAAAAACATATTTAGAATTAAGGAAGACAATAAGTCCACTTTTCACAGATTATCTTAGAATAGCTATCAAAGGATAGACTCTGATAAAACAAAAACAAAGTGCATTCAAGAGTGAATAGATGTGATACTCATTACTAGAAAAAGTAAGCATTAAAACGTATTGTGAAGTCTAAGAAATAACAAAAATAAAAAAGAAGAAGAATATAACTAAAATCCTACATTACATCAATAAGGGTAACCAGGTAGAAGGAAAAAAGGAAATAAAGTATGATTCTTGTTTGTTCTATGCAAGCATATAGATTCTTATTAATGCTAGAACTTAATTTAAAACAAATATATTTATAAATACTTCACATATCCCTTAAGAGAAATCACTGAAAGAACAGATATCCTTTCAAATCTGTTTTCAGATCTATTTCTCAAAGCCATGAGAAGTAATTCTACAAAAGGCAAGAAAAGAAATAAAATGCATTCAGTAGAAACTTTTAAATAAAAAGATAAAAAAATTTTGTATCAATATCTTTTAAATCACCATGAATGTGAATTGAAATAAAAAGAAACAGATTGAAAAATCTGTTGTGGCCAGGCACAGTGGTTCACATCTGTAATCCCAGCACTTTGGGAGATTGAGGCAAGCAGATCTCTGCTTGAGGTCAGGAGATCAGCCTGTCCAATATGGTGAAACCTTGTCCTCACTAAATATACAAAAATTAGCCAGGCCTAGTGGCAGGTGCCTGTAATCCCAGCTACTCGGGAGGCTGAGATGGGAGAATCACCTGAACCCAGGGAGGTGGAGATTGCACTGAGCCCAGACTGCACCACGGCACTCCAGCCTGGGTGACAGAGTGAGACTCAAAAAAGAAAAATCAGTTGTGATTTAAAAAATGCAAATCAAAACCACAATAAGATACCATCTCACATCAGTCAGAATGGCAATTATTAAAAAATCAAGAAACAACAGATGCTGGTGAAGTTGTGGAGAAAACGGAATGCTTTTACACTGTTGGTGGGAGTGTAAATTAGTTCAACTATTGTTGAAGACAACGTGGTAATTCCTCAAAGACCTAGAAGCAGAAATATCATTTGACCCATCAATCCCATTACTGGGTATATACCGGAAGAGATATAAAATCATTTTATTATAAAGATACATGCACACATAGTTTCACTGCAGCACTATTCACAATAACAAGACATAGAATCAACCCAAATGCCTATCAATAATAAACTGGATAAAGAAAATGTGGTACATATACACCATGGAATACTATGCAGTCACAAAAGGAACAAGAGCATGTCCTTTGCAGGGACATGGATGAAGCTGGAAGCTGTTATCCTCAGCAAACTAAAGCAGGAACAGAAAATGAGAGAACACCACATGTTCTCTCTTACATACGGGAGCTGAACAATGAGAACACATGGACACAGGGAGGAGAACAACACACACCAGGGCCTGACAGGGGAGGATCAGGGGAAAGGAGAGCATCAGGAAGAATAGCTAATGGTTGCTGGGCTTAATACCTAGGTGATGGGTTGGTCTGTGCAGGAAACCACCATGGCACATGTTTACCTGTGTAACAAACCTGCACATCCTGCATGTGTACCCTGCAACTTAAAATAAAAGTAGAAGAAAAAAACAAGGAAAATCAGTTGTGTTTCTATACACCTACAGTAAACAACCAAAAAAGAAAATTGAAAACAATTCCATTTACAATAGCATCTAGAAGAATAAAATATCTAGGAATAAATTGAACCAAGAAGGTGAAAGACTTGTACAATGAAAAATACAAAACATTGCTGTAAGAAATTAAAGAAAACCTGAATAAATGGAAATATATCCCATGTTCACGAGTAAGAAAACAGTACTGTTATCAAAATATTAACATCCTTTTTTGCAGAAATGGAAAAGTCAATCCTCAAATGCACATGGAATGGCAAGGGACTCCAGACAGCCAAAACAATCTTGAAAAAGAAGGACAAGGGTGAAGGACTCACACTTCCCAAATCTGGACTTACTACAAAGCTATAGTAATCAAAACAGATAGATTTACAAACCAGTGGAATAGAATTTAGAGTCC
Source organism: Alouatta palliata (assembly GCA_004027835.1). Classification (NCBI taxonomy): domain Eukaryota; kingdom Metazoa; phylum Chordata; class Mammalia; order Primates; family Atelidae; genus Alouatta; species Alouatta palliata. Next base: position 82,465 of record PVKV010008061.1, read on the forward strand.
AGAAATAAACCCATACACTTATAGCCAAATGATTTTTGATTAGTGTGCAAAGTCCGTGAAATGGAGAAAGAATTATCAGACAACTGGATTACAACATGCAAAAGAATAAAATTGGATGCTTGTATCATGCCATAAATAAAAATTAACTCAAAAGTTTTTACCGATATAGTTGTACATGTTTTGGGGCACATGTGATATTTTGACACATACATACAATATGTAATTATCAAACCAGAATAATCAGGACATTTATCATCTCAAACATTTAGTTTTTCTTTGTGTTGAGAGCATCACAAATCTCTATTTTGCAATATATAATAAATTATTGTTAATTATAATTTCCCTACTGCACTATTGAATACTGCAATGAATCCCTCCTATTAAATGTATTTTTGTACCCCTTACCCCAGTAGTTCCCAACCTTTTTGGCACCAGGGACTGGTCTCATGGAAGACAATTTTTCCATGGAATCAGGGATGAGAAGGAATGATTTCAAGATGAGTCAAGTGCATTACATTTATTGTCCACTTTATTTCTGTTATTACATCATAACATATAATGAAATAATTATACAACTCACCATAATAGAGAATCAGTGGGAGCTCTGAACTTGTTTTCCTGCAACTAGACAGTCCCATCTGGGGGTGATGGGAGACAGGGACAGATTGTTAGGCATTAGATGCTTATAAGGATCATGCAACCTAGATCCCTTGCATGCACAATTCACAATAGGTTTGTGCTCCTATGAGAATCTAATGCCGCTGCTGATCTGGAGCTCAGGCAGCAATGTGAGTGATGGGGAGTACCTATAAATACAGATAAATCTTCCCTTGCTTGCCCCCCACTCACATCTTGCTGTGTGGCCTAGCTACTAACAGGCCACTGACCCATACTGGTCTGTGGCCCAGGGGTTGGGTACCCCTGCCTTAGCCAAGTTCTCTTTATCACCTCTCCTGCTTCCCTTCCCAGTCTCTGGTGACCACCATTCTTCCTTCTACCTTCATGAGATGCACTTTTCTAGCTCCCACATATGAATGAGAACGTGTGATATTTGTCTCCATGCCTGCCTTACAACCCAATTTAAAAATGGGCAAAGAACCTGAACAGACATTTCTCCAAAGATATACAAGTGGCCAGTCAGCACATAAAAAATGCTCAATATCGCTCATCATTAAGTAAATGCAAATCAAACCCACAATGAGATACCACTTCACACCTACTAGAGTGGCTATATTTAAAAAACAAAGAAACAAACAAAACAGAAAATATAGTAGTCCCTCTTTATCCCCAGTTTCACTTTCGACAACGGTGTTAACTTAAGCTCAACTATGGTCTGAAATAAGTGAATCCTGTACAATTAGATATTTTGATAAAAAAGTGACCACTTTCATTCAACTTTATTTGAGTGTATTCTTATAATTGTTCTATTTTATTATTAGTTATTGTTGTTAATCTATGACTATGCCTAATTCATAAATTAAGTTTTATCATAGGTTTATATTTATAAGGAAAAAAACAGTATTTATACAGTTCAGTACTATCCATGGTTTCAGGTATCCATGGCAGTGGGGGCGGGATGTGGTTAGAATGTATCCCCTGTGGACAGGGGAAACCACTGTAACAAGTGTTGGCAAGGATCTGGAGAAATTCGGACCCTTGCATATTCCTGGTGGGAATATACAAACTATGTAACCACTGTGGGAAACAGTTTTGCTGTTTCTCAGAGAGGTAAATGTAGAATTACCATATAACCCAGCACCAGTTTTAGATAGAATAAAAAAGAAAACTGCAAAAGAATTCAAAATAGGAATTCAAATGAGTACCTGCATGCCAATATTCATTTCAGCACTATTCACAAGAGCCAAAAGGTGAGAGACAACCTAAGCATCTATCAACTGATGAATTAGTAAACAATGTGGTATATCCATACGATGGACTATTATTCAACCATAAAAAAGAGTGAAATCTGAACACATATTATAACATGGATGAATCTTAAAAACACTATGCTAAGTGAAATAAAGCAGTCACAAAAGGACAAATATTGTATGAGCCCACTTATATTAACCATTGAGAATAGCTGGAAATTCACAGAGGCAGAAGTAGATTAGAGGGGGTGGAGAGAGGGGAAAATAGGAAGCTAATATTTAATGGTTACAGTTTCTATTCAGAGTGCTCAAATAGACAGTGGTGATAGTTAGGCATTATGAATGTAATGGATATCATGGAATTATACACTTAAAATGGTTTAAATTGCAAATTTTTTATATATATTTTACCAGAACAAAAAGATAATTAAAATTTTTCCAAAATAAACTCAGATTGAATAACAAGAAGCAGTCTGTTTACTGTTTAAAAAGACACAATTATAATAAAAACATCAAAAGAAAATTGAAATGGAAACATATATACAATGCAAATGCTAATAAAATAAATAAGAAAGCAGAGTTGCAATACTAACAATAAATGTTAACAGAATCCAATTTGGAAACCAAGAATAAAAAAAGGAAGATATTTTATTTGTTTAAAGTCTAATTTACAATGAAAATATTGTATAACATTGATGTATGGACCAAGCCATATACATAGGAAATATATGAAGCAAAATTTGGGGGAACTATAGGAAAAATTGACATCCACAATCATGGAAGTAGATTTAAATACATCTTTTTCAGAGATCAATTAGTAAAAAAAAGAAAAAGTAGATAATGTTTGAATAATAAAATTTAAAATCTTGAGCTAGTATCTAACTGTATATAGAAATTTGTCTCTAACAGAACAATACTCTCTCTTCAAACATACATGGAAAATTGACAACACAAATTATGTGTTAGGCCACAAAGGAAATCTCACCAAATTCCAAAAAGCAAAAATCAAAGAGGTCACATTCACTGAGCACTACTTCAATCAGAATAGAAGATAGCAACAAAAGGCTACAACAAAGAAAATCCATATGCCTGGATGTTGAAAACATGCTCTTAATTAATTATGAGGTTAAAGAGGAAATCAAAAGCATATTTTTTTCAGAAACATTACTGACAGTTTCCATATAAACTGAGGGCTCTAACCAAAGTAATAATGAGAGGAAATACACAAAGGCTTTTATTAGAAAACAAATAAAAAATAAATAGCTATTTTTTTAAAAGCTAGAAAAGTGTACTCAATAAACAGAAGAGGAAAGGATTAATATAGATTAAAACAGAAATTAATGAAAAATAAAATCTGAAATGAGTTGATTAATAAAAATATAATTTGGAAAAAATATTGAAATGGATTAAAAATGGAATGACTAATCACAGAAATAAAACATTTGAATAGACACTATTGGGAAGTAACTTTTACACACAGATGAAAAGAAAAATGTTAAAGTAACAGGAGAATATTACGTGCAGCCTTTCAACAATATCTGAAAATCTAGAAGGAACAGAAATTTATCTAAGAAAAATTTAAATTGTCAAACTTAACTCAAAAAAAGTAGAAAACATAATATTCCAATTGCCAAAATAGTGATTATAAGATACAGACAGGAGCAAATCACTTTTCTGAGTTCTAACCTCGAAGAGACAACAACTTCGTGATTTATTCCAGAGCATGGGAAAAGTGGGAAAACCAACTTCTGTTACCCTCAGACGTAAGTGTGATACTAAACTAGACCAAAAACAAATGACCAACATAGAACAATTAGCAAATTGAAAACAACAGAATAAAACAAACAGAAATACTAACAACTATAAAAACAACCTCATGGCAGGATTTATCTCAGAAACGTGAGTATACTTCATGATCAAAAAACTTTCTCAGGGTGATTCACTGTATCACATAAAATTACATTACATTCGAGACAAAATATGGAATAAAAATCATTTTGATAGATCCTAAATAAACGTTTGATAAAATTTAACCCTCATTCTCAGTTTTTATAAAAAGATAACCATCTAGATTTAAATGAAAGTTGCTTGAACTTGAAAAATTTATCTCTCAAAAACCTGTAACTGACCTTAATATAAACATAGTGGTGTCAAGTTAATAGCAACCACTATCAGTTGTATGATTCCACATTACACTGAGATCTTAGCCAGTACAATAAGGAATAAAATGGTATTTTTGTCATTATTGGTATGCAACACAGTTATCTAGCCAGAAAACACAGAAGAATCATTGCATCCATTAAAATGACAAAGCATCTATAGTTGACATCAACTCATAAAAATCAACAAATTCTCATATGCACTCTAACCCCAGGTTCTAGGTGAATCCCACAAACATGAAATATAAAATATGAAATACAAATATGAAACATACAAAAATTTATCTGTAACACACAATTATCCCAACCTAACAGGATACATTTACTATTGAGTTTCATGGGTAAATATTGTATTTCCTTTGTTCAGTATGTAGTTGCTTCTAATCTGTAGACTGACACTTGTTTTTATCTGTAAGCAAGAAGGGATAACCCAATGAGCTTAAAGCATGTCAAGTAATTTAAGAAAAGTAGAAATTCAGAAAAAGAGCCACAGAGACTGTTTAGCAAGGTTGTTCACACAAAATAAGGCAGAATGGAGCTCCAATGATTAATAGATAGAGTGATCACATGTAATAACCAAATAGAGAGATAGTTTAGCAGTAGTTTCTAAAATGTTAAATCAGTAAATTTTGCTAATTAAGAGAACAAACCAGGCAGACACGATGCCTCTTCTGCGAGAAGATGAAAATTCTAGCTGTCTTTACCAATTATAACAAAAGAATCCTAGGGGAAACACAAGTTTTAACAGTGTTAATAGACCAGGTTAATCCATTGTCATGCTAGAATGACAAGTTACATAACAATGGCCAAGTGAGATTTAAAATTACAAATCATGGAAAGAAATACATTGCAGAAAATAAAGGAAAGGAAGAAGAAAAAAGGGGAAGGAGGGAAAGGAGGGAGAGAAGAAACTCAATGTAAAAGGGGTAGATTTAAAACATCTTTTTAATGTAAGAAGAAAACGTCATTTTGAGAAGAATTGGGGCAGCTCATGAGTGACTCAGAATCTCCTTCAGGGAAACAGCAAAGTTTGGTACTCTAAATAAAAATCAGTTTTCTATCTCAGATCCTATAACTTCAACCAGTTGGAAGTCGCTTTTTATTTTCTTTCAGACATGGAAAAAACACTTTCACTGTGGGAAAGATTGATTTCTGTCCCAAGGGTTGTTAAGAACTATATTAAATAATAACATAAAAATAAATGTAAATTAAGTAATTTAGCTCTTGGTCAGGCCAACGAATCACTTACAAAATGAGTTTTTAGCTAACTTTCTGCAGTGTGCTAACATATTTTGAGCACATGCAGTCACTCTAATGCTTCTGGAATGAGTGCAGAGTACAAATCCTGTCCCACTGACTGTAGATGTCACAAAACCGTTGCCGTGGAGAATGCACTTGTTTTGACCCCCTATTCTCCATGAGACAATTTCTGAAAGAGGATGATAACTGCAATAATTCCAGCTAAGCTAAACATCAGGCAGCCCCCTCTCAGGACCTCCCGTCTGGATACCATGCAGCCACTGGGTTAGCCCAGGAGCAACAGTTTCAAGCTCTCACTGCCCAATTACCTTCTCAAGAAAGGACCAATTAATTACTGTTGTTGTTGTAGTTGTTGTTACTATTAGTCTCGATTTGTAACACTGGAAACAATGCACAGATTTCAGTAATCAGCAAAAAGAACTGTGTGCACCTGTCTCCACCACAAAAAGTGAGGAGGGGCTCCCAAAGACCTGCTCATACTCCCTTCTCCCCACCTTAGCATCCAGTGCCTGCAGCTTTACCCATGAACACCCTGTTGTTTCATTCTCTTGGGCCAACTTTGCAGATTAGAAGATGCTCTCTCTGCCTCAGATTCCACTGCCATTTCTCTGGTTCTCTCTCATTCTTTACCCAGACTTAGATCAGGCAGGCACCTCCTCCCCTGGAAATCTCTGGGGCTCCTCAAGATTCCCAGAACACCTGATACCACTCCAGTCTCACACCCACCACACTGGGCTGGCACTGCCTCTCACCCACATGAGACCCTAGAAGGCAGAGGTTGGATGGGATCTATCTTTAAGCCACTTCATGCAGTATAATCCTGATTTACAATAAACATTCAGTGATTATTTGTTGAGCTGAATTAAGCTGAAAAATGAATGTAAGTCTAAAAAAGAATAATCAACTACTCTGTCTGCATTAAATATCTCCTACTCATTCTAAAGTTCACCAAAACTTAACAGCTTGAAATGCCTCCAACTAATTCAAACATAGATGAACCAAAAAAACTAGTAGACTTGAAACACCAACCCCAACACCAGACCCACAGAAGAGTCTTGATCATCTTGGTTCCCCTCATGTCTTTCAGGTCATTTCCCTATGAGCCATCTTCCCATCCATCATGGCACCTTCCAGATTTTTGTTGTGTTCACTCCCCATTTCTCCAGGCCCACAATTCTTCCTTGTCTACCTGAATTATCTGACTCCAGGCATCACACAATATCTACTTGCAAATTCTCATTTCTGACAATGCATTCTGATTTGTCTCTCTTCATTTCTTCTCCATGTTCAATTCTCAGCTCTGTTTCATCTTCTGATTTCACCATTAGGTCCCTACCCTAAAAGGGAGGCTTATCTGCAGAGTGAACCTCCATGTCCTCAAAAAAAGAAATTCTATTAAACAATGAGAAACAGAATGGCAATGAAGAAGGCTCTTAATGCAGCCAGCACCACTTTTCTCAAAGTGAGCAGTTTTAGCAGGTTTGATCACCGAGGCAAGAGATGGGACTACAGAGGAGATAGAAAGAACAGATGCCCCAGCAATAAACACCAGACACAGAAGCAGCAGCTAATGCTGCACATCACTGTGGACCACAGTAAAATCTTTCCAGCTCAAAGTCCAGTACAGTTAGAAATACCAAATTGTGCAACCCATATAGAATTTGGTGATATTTAACAAATATATATAAGCATTTGTCCTTAACTCCAACAATCCCACTTACCCTAAATATACCTTTCAAATAGTACCAACAACCATATACACTCTGTTATTTATTGCAGTATTATTGACTTTACAAAAGATACCAGAGTCATAGGGAGACATAGAGTATAATTTCTCTTATATACACATGGAGGAGTACTGTGCAACTATGAAAAAGAACAAGGAAGATTTCTATGAACTGATGTGGAATACTTTCCAGAAGATACTGTGAAGTTCTTTTTAAGATAATGTGAAAAACAGCATATCTACCTGCTGTCTTGCAAAAAGGAGAAACAATAAATCTTGACTGTATATTCTCATCTTTACCAACAGGGGCACAAGAAGTGCAAACTAGAAAACAACGGTGTTAGTCATCTACAGGAGGTGGGGAGAGATGGGGTAGTAGGAGTGTGAGAGGAAGTACATCATTTATAAGATGTTTCACTTATAGGATTGGTATTCTTCAGAAGTGTCTCTGTCAGAAGAGACAAAAACAACCTATGGAAATATGCTAGACATGACAACTAAATACAGTAACTGATCCTGTGTGGCTCCTGTACTTTATTGGTAAAAATACCATACAAATTATTGAATCAACTGGTAAAACCAGAATGTGGAGGGTAGATAAAAGCATCACAATTATGGTAAATGTACTGGAGTTGAGAACAACATTGTGTTTATGTGCAGGAATGCCCATATTCTTAGGAAACACCTAATAAATTGTTTAGAGTTAAAGGGCCTTAATGTATGAAACATATTATGTTTGGTTTAGGAAAAAAAGAGACAGAGAAAGAAAACACAATAGGTGAATCCAGGTAAAGAGTGTATCGGCATTCTCTGTAATACTGTTTTTCTTGCCACTTTTCTAAAGTTTAACACATAAAATTAAAAGAAAAATGAACAGAGAAGGGGGAAACTGTAAGAAGATTTTTTTTTTTGATCACAGATTCTCCTCTCTAATAAGTACTCTTAGAACAATAATAATATGTAACTATCATTTATTATGTACCTACTATGTGCCAGATACTGGACTAGTGATTTTATACATATTTTCATTCATATTCATAACAACCATACAATAAAGGCTTCCTATTGTCTACACTATTTTGTATTACTTTTATATCATCTTCTTTTTTTTTTAAAATATATATACTTTTTATTGCATTTTAGGTTTGGGGGTACATGTGAAGAACATGCAAGATTGTTACATAGGTACATACATGGCAGTGTGATTTGCTGCCTTCCTCTCCATCACCTGTATCTGTTATTTCTCCCCATGCTATCCCTCCCCAACTCCCCACCCCCTGCTGTCCCTCCCCTTTTTCCCCCCGACAGACCCCAGTGTGAGATGCTCCCCTCCCTGTGTCAATGTGTTCTCATTGTTCAACACCC